>JADRCD010200917.1:0-25354 GCA_019843815.1 Montemys delectorum
CATATGCTCTAAAACAAAATGAGGCAAAGACACTCAGTAGGAATAGGTGACTGGAAATAATCAAAGTTAGGACTGAAATAAGTAAAATAAGTAAGTTAGAAGCAAAGAGAACAATACAAAGAAACATTGAAACCAAGATCTGGTTCTTTGGAAAAATCAACAAGATAAACAAACCCTAAGCCAAACTAAAAGGCAGAGACAATATTCAAATTAACAAAATCACAAATGAAAAATGAGACATAAAAACAGACACTCAGAAAATTAAAATAAAGCAATTCCCCCCCCCCGCCAAAAAAATAGATCCTACTTTAAAAACCTGTACTCCATAAACTTGGAAAAACTAAATGAAATGGATGATTTTCTAGACAGATGTCACTTACCAAATTTAAATAATGATCAGGTAGACTATGTAATTAGTCCTATAACCTCTATGGAAATGGAAGCAGTCATTAAAAATTTTCCAATCAAAACAGGACTATGACCAGATGGTTTTAGCTCAGAATTTAAACAGACACTTCAAAGAAGAGGTAATACCAATACCCTACAAACTATTTCACAAAATAAAAACACAAGGAACCTTGCCAAACTCATTCTATGAGGCTACAGTCACCCTGATACATAAACCACAAAGACTCAACATGGAAAAATAATTTCCCTTATGAACATTGATACAAAAATACTTAGTAAACTTTTTGCACACTGAATCTAAAGACACATGAGATACGTCATTCTCCTTAATCAAGTAGACTTCATCTGAGGGATGCAGAATAGTTTAATATACAAAAATCCACCAGGTAATCCGACATATAAATTAACTGAAAGAAAAAAACACATGATCATCTCAGTAAATGCCAAAATGGCATTTGAGAAAACCCACACCCCTTCATGATAAAAGTCTTGGAGAGAGCAGGGGTAAAAAGTATAAACCTAAACACAATAAAGGCAATATGAAGCTAGCTAGTAGCCAACATCAGGTTAAACTGAGGGAAATTTAAAGCATTTCTATTAAAGTCAGAGAGAAGACTGCCCATTCTCTCCTTATCTATTTAACATAGTATGAGAAGTTCCAGCTGGAGCAATAAAATAACTGAAGGGGATACAAATTGGAAAGGAAGAAGTCAATATATAGCTATTCACCGATAGCTATGTATGATACCATACGTAAATGTCCCCCAAAAGTCTACCAGAGAACTACTACAGCTGCTCTATATCTTTGACAATGTGTCTGGATATAAAATTAACACAAAAATCGGTAGCCCTATTTTACACAAAGAATAAACAGGCAGAAAAAGAAATTAGGCAACCAACACATTTTAGAATAGTCACTAACAACATATAATATCTTGGTGTAACTCTAACTAAGCAAGTAAAATATGTGTATGACAATTACTTCAAATCTCTAAAGAAATTGAGGAAAATATCAAAAGATGGAAAGATCATGGATCAGTAGGATTAACATAGTAACTGTAGATTCAATGCAATGCCCATCAAAATTCCAACACATTTTTTAGAGACATTGAGAGTACAATTCTCAACTTCATATGAAAAAAAATAAAAACCAAGATAGCCAAAGCAATCCTGTATAGTAAAAGAACTTCTGGAGGTATAATCATCCCTGATCTCAAGCTGTACTACAGACCAATAGTAATAAAAACTCTATGATATTCCCATAAAAACAAACAGGTTAATCAATGGGATCCAATCAAAGACCCAAAAAGAAAACCAAATACCTACAGACCTTTAATTTTTGACAAAGAAGCCAAAACTATACAATAGAAAAAAAAAGAAAGCATCTTCAACAAATGGTACTGAACTAACTATATGTGTGTATATAGAACAATGCAAATAGAACTATATTTATCACCCTGCACAAAACTCAAGTTCAAGTGGCTCAAAGACCTCAATATGAAACTGGATACACTAAATCTAATAGAAGAGAAAGGGGAGAATAGCCCTTGAGTGCATTGGTACAGGAGACAACTTCCTGAACAGAACACCACGAGCTCAGACATTAAGGTCAACAATTAATAAATGGAACTTTATCAAACTGAAAAGTTTTTGTAAGACAAAGGATGTGATCAATAGGACTAAATGGCAACCTACAAAATGGGAAAAGATCTTCACCAACCCTGCATCTGACAGAGGTCTAATATCTAAAATGTGTAAATAACCCAAGACATGAAACACCAACAACCCAAATAGCTCAATTAAAAATTGTGTATAGAGCTAAGCAGATAATTCTTAACAAAAGAATCTCAAATTACTGAGAAGCACTTAAAGAAATGTTCAAGTCCTTAGTCACCAGGAAAATGCAAATCAAAACTGCTCTGAGATTCTATGTCATACACATCAGAATAGCTGAGATGAAAAACTCAAGGGATAGCACTTCATGCAGAGAATTTGGATCAAAGGTAACACCCCAGATGAATTTGAAAATTGCTCTTTCTAAGTTTGTGAAGAATTGAGTTGGAATTTTGATGGGAGTTGCATTGAATCTGTAGATTGCTTTCCCCAAGATAACCATTTGCAAATTCATCTGGAATAACAAAAAAACCAGGATAGGGAAAACTATTCTCAACAATAAAGGAACCTCTGGTGGAATCACCATCCCAGACCTTAAGCTGTACTACAGAACAATTGTGATAAAAACAGCATGGTATTGGTACAGTGACAAGCAGGTAGATCAATGGAATAGAATTGAAGACCCAGAAATGAACTCACACACTTATTGTCACTTGATCTTTGACAAAGGAGCTAAAGCAATCCAGAGAAGAAAAGACAGTATTTTCAACAAATGGTGCTGGCTCAACTGGTGGTATGTAGAAGAATGCAAATCGATCCATTCCTATCTCTTTGTACAAAGCTTAAGTCCAAGTGGATCAAGGACCTCCACATAAAACCAGATACATTGAAACTAATAGAAAAGAAAATGGAGAAGAGCCTCCAGCACATGGGCACAGGGGAAAATTTCCTGAAGAGAACACCAATTGCTTATGGTCTAAGATCAAGAATTGACAAATGAGACCTCATAAAGTTGCAAAGCTTCTATAAGGCAAAAGACACTGTCAATAGGATAAAACAGCAACCAACAAATTGGGAAAAAATCTTTACCAATCCTATATCTGATAGAGGGCTAATATCCAATGTGTACAAAGAACTCAAGAAGTTAGATTCCAGAGAAACAAATAACCCTATCAAAAATGGGGTACAAAGTTAAACAAAGAATTATCAACTGAGGAATACCGAATGGCTGAGAAAGATCTAAAGAAATGTTCAACATCCTTAGCCATCTAGGAAATGCAAATCAAAACAACCCTGAGATTCCACCTCACACCAGTCAGAATGGCTAGGATAAAAAAACTCAGGTGACAGCAGATGCTGTTGAGGTTGTGGAGAAAGTGAATACTCCTTCATTGCTGGTGGGATTGCAAGCTGGTACAACCACTCTGAAAATCAGTTTGGCGGTTCCTCTGGATATTGGACAGTACTACCGGAGGATCCAGCTATATCACTCCTGGGCATATACCCAGAAGATGCTCCAATATGTAATAAGGACACATGCTCCACTATGTTCATAGCATATTTATTCATAATAGCCAGAAACTGGAAACAACCCAAGTATCCCTCAACAGAGGAATGGATACAGAAATTGTGGTACATTTACACAATGGTGTACTACTCAGTGATTAAAAACAACAAATTTATAAAATTCTTAGGCAAATGGATGGATCTGGTGGATATCATCCTGAGTGAGGTTACCCAATCACAAAAGAACACACATGATGTGCACTCACTGATAAGTGGATATTAGCCCAGAAGCTCAGAATACCCAAAATACAATCCACAAACCACAAGAAACTCAAGAAGGAAGACTGAAGTGTGGATACTTCATTTGTTCTTAGAAGGGGAAACAAAATACCCATGGAAGGAGTTGCAGAGACAAACTATGGAGCAGAGATTGAAGGAAGGACAATCCAGAGACTGTTCCTCCTGGGAATTCTTCCCATATTCAATCACCAACCCCGACTCTATTGTGGATGCCAGCAAGTGCAGGCTGACAGGAGCCTGATATAGCTGTTTCCTGAAAGCCTCTGACAGTACCTAACTAATACAGAAGTAGAGGCTCACAGCCATTCATTGGACTGAGCACAGGGTCCCCAATGAAGGAGCTAGAGAAAGGATTAAGGAGCTGAAGAGTTTGTAGCTCCTTAGGACAAAAAACAATATGAACTAAATAGTATCCTCGGAGCTCCCAGGGACTAAACCACCAACCAAAGAGTACGCATGGTGGAACTCATGACTCCAGCAGCATATGTATAACAGAGGATGGTCTAGTAGCTCATCAGTGGGAAGACAGGCCCTTGTTCCTGTGAAGGGTCTATGCCCCAGTGTAGGGGAATGCCAGGGCCCAGAAGTGGGAAAGGTTGGGTTGGTGAGCAGGAGGACGGGGGTGGGAATAGGGTTATTTTTGTTTTTTGTTTTATTTTATTTTATTTTATTTTATTTTATTTTATTTTATTTTATTTTTCAGAGGAGAAACTGGGAAAAGAGACATCATATGACATTTAAATAAAGAAAATATCTAATAAAAATAAAGGTAACACCCCTCCATTGCCAGTGGGATTGAAAACTCCTCAATTGAAGAATGGATTCAAAAGAAATATGTGGTTCTTTTACATAATGAAATACTACTCAGCTATTAAGAACTAGGACACAAGGAAATTTTCAGGCAAATGAATGGAGTTAAAAAATATTACCTGGACTGGAGAGAAGGCTCAGTGGTTAAGAGTTAAGAGTACTGACTGCTCTTCCAGAGGTCCTGAGTTCTATTCCCAGCAACCACATGGTAACTCACAACCATCTGTAATGGGATCCAATGTCCTGCTCTGATGTGTCTGAAAATAAGCCACAATGTACTCATATAAATAATATAAACAAATCTTTAAAAAAATAAAAATAAAAACATCATCCTTATTGAGGTAATCCAGATCCAGAAATACATGCACTGTATGTACATACTTATAAGTACTCATTATCATAAATTATAGGATAACCATTCTCTAATACATAGACCAAAGAAACTAAATAAAAAATAGGGACCAAGGCATGATGCTTGAAATTAATTCAGAAGGGAAACTAAATTGATATTAGAAGTGGATAAAGATAGGGAACTGGATTGGAGAGGGTTTGGGGAGGGGTCAGAAGGTAGGGATCAGAAATGGGGAGAAAAGGAGTAAAGGGTGAGAGGGTTGGCAAAGAGAAGGGAAGTCATTGTCAGGAGAAGGTATCTCTGGGACAAATGGGAGACCTGGGACAGGAGAGTCTCTGGAGAGGCTATTGGTGTGTTGACTATAGCTGAGATTCCTGGCATCCAGTCATATGGAGCCTGAAGAGGCCACCTCCTGGAGCCAGGCATGATTTCTAGTGGAGGAAAGAGAACACTAAGCCACCCACAATACCTTCAACCCAAAATTTGCCCTGCCTACAAGATGTGTAGGGATGAAGATGGGGCAGAGTTTGAGGGAATGGCCAACCAATGACTGGACCAACTTGAGACCTACCTTATGGAAGAGAGCCAATGTTTGACACTATTAATTCTTGACACTATTATCCCTGATAATCTGCCATGCTTGCAGAGTGGAACCTAGTATAACTGTGATCTGAGAGGATTCACCTAGCAGCTGATGGAAACAGAGGCAGAGACTCACAGCCAAACATTAGGCAAGGCTCAGGGAGTCTCGTGGAAGTGGGGGAAGGATTGAGAGAATCAAAGGGGTGAAGGACAACACAAGAAGACCTACAGAGTCAACTAACCTGGGCCAAGGGGAGCCCAGACTGAATCACCAACCAAAGAGCATGCATGGACCGGACCTAATCTTCCTATATGCAATGTGAAAATGTTCAACATAGTCTTCATGTGGGTCCTTCAATAACTGGAATGGGGCCCATCTCTGACTCAGATTCTGTAGCCTGACCTTGTATCTATCACTTTCCTCTAGCTGGGCTGCCTTGTCTGTCCTTAGTTGGTCCTGATGAGACTTGATGTGCCAGCGTGGGTTGGTACCTATAAGGAAGGGGAGCTCCCCTTCTTTGAAAAGAAGGGAAAGTGTAAGGGAATGGGAGAAGTGAGGTGGGAGGGCATTGCTGGGACAAGAGAATGGAACTGGGCTGTGATCTGTGATCAGGATGCAAAGTGAAAAAATAAATGAAAGAAAGAAAAATATAGTAGCTGGGGGGACAAGCCAAAAAAGTTGTGTGTTGCATCTTATGATCAGTAACAGGATGGGGACTGCTGATTCAAGGGTGGTTTAAAGGCCTCCTGGTACTAGAAAATATCTCCCTGAGTGAGGTATCTCAGACTGAAAAAGACATTTATGTTATCTCAGACTTAAAGGAACATGCACAGAACAATGAAGTACACTGCACATTCTCCTCCAGCTTTCTCATGTGCAGATACCTAAACAGAAATGTACATACATAAAAAGAAAACATATCCAAAAAGAAGATCTCTTGATTCCCACCCAGTATGGCTGTGAATGCTTGAAAAGATGTTGAACACAGGGTTCCAAAACCAAACATGTTCTTAGAGTGAAGCCATTGTTTCTGCCCAGAGAAGAATATGAATTAGAAGCCAAAAAATAGTATTTTTCTTTGAAATGAAGATAAGATATGGAAGCAAACAACATATGGAATAATAGAGAAATGTGTTTTTCAGGCTACAGTATACTTGTTTTATTCAGTATGACAGAAAGGAGGAAGTGAGTCCTCCACTTTAAGAGTCTGACTTTGAAAGAATAGATTATTATTCCCCACACTCTGAGAAAACTTGGGAAGCTGGGACATTAGATAACTTCCTCAAGGAATATTATGGAATAGTTATCAAGTAGATAGCAAGCGAACAGGCTAGGGTGTGGTTGAACTCACACAAAGGTAGAGTAGTGTCTACTTTATGGACATTTATTGAGAGGCACTGGCTAAATGAGTCTAGTGAACAATTGCTCAAGCTAATACACTGATTTGTGTATACTTTCCCAACATGTGAGATGTTCTTCTAGGAAATGAATGAATACGATTGCTTAACTTGTCTACTGGTAAGATATTGATTAATAAATATTTTTGTGTTCCTGTTTTGTATTTTCAGGATAAATATTAAACTCATTGTGTGATGTTTTATGATCCTTTTAAAAAGACTCCCTTATACCTATTTGTCTGCTGTCTTCTGTCCCTGGGATCATATCGCGGTGATACACTTGCTGTGCTGCCAAGTGTGTGACACAAACACCAGCCTCTTCTTTACTCACCTCTATAGGTTATGAGTCTGAAATGAAGTTGTTCATAGACTAGACTTTATCTGGGGGCTCAAGGGAAAAATGTAGTCTGAACATGTCACTGACTTATGGTTGCCATCTCTACTCATTCCTGGTGTTCTCCCAGTACAATGCATATATCTCTTTATTCAAATCACCTTTACTTTTTCTGAGATAATATTTTAGTATGTGGCCCAAGCTGCCCTCATGCTCACTGTTCTCCTGACTCAGAGTTGTTAGTATTTTGGGAAAATTTGTGTTTATAAATGAATATACCCATCAAATTGAATTAGGAATACCCCTTGGGATAATTCAACGGGTTATATCCACACATTATTTATACATCAAGCCTTATTGTGGCATACTGAAAGTTAGAACTCCAATCCAGAAATTTGAGAAAATACAATTAAATACACAGCAAAGGGTCTAGCCTCACTGCAGAATTCTATAACAATTTGTGTTTACTTTCTTGTTCTTTCTGTTCTTTACAATGTCAACCCCTTGAAGTCTCTTCTCCTTCAAATCTAATTCAATGGCCACCTCCTCAATGTCTACACAGTTTTTATTTTTATTCTCTAGCTGAATTCAGCAAGGTATCTGGGATCCTAAAACCAGTTGTACCAATTTATCTTCAATGCATTTTCATTTATTTTACTAATTTGTCTACTGTTTTCATTATGATACTGTTCATTAAATAAATACTTTAAGATCATAGAAGTATGTCTGATATGTTTCTAATTCCAAACTGAACTGTAAGTCCTCCAAATTAAGAGAAGCTTAAAGAGTTTTACTTAACATACAAAAGCATATTTCTTTCTCTGTATGTAGGATGGAAGAGAAGAGTACAATCTTAAGTGTGCTCAAAAGAGACCTCACCCAGAAGAGACCTCAGAGGACACTCTTTCTGTCAGTCCCTCATAGAACAGAGGAAACTGACTCTTCACCTTGCTCATGCTTACATCACACCTCTGTGCACCTGAGTACTGGTTCCATATAACGACGAACTCTGTCAGATTGGTAGGTAAATTGCTATATTGATTTATTAATTTTCATTAAGAAATGAACTGTCATAAGTGCTGAGGCCAGTGGCTCCCAATTAGTTCTGACTGAAGAACTTGATACAATCAGAAGTATGCTGATTCAGTGTGAAGTCAGATCAAGAGAAAAATGATTAAATGATTGAAATAATTAATGATATCAGACTAAGATATGCTGATACTTTGTGAATGATTCTCTTGCCAAAGTAGTATTGTTCCTTAGTTTACTGGGCTACAAAGATACACACTAGCATTGTTTGAGCCTTGGGATATTCCTCTTTATGTTATAGCATGATTATTCTGGGTTTTATAATGGTCTGGTATCACACCTTCATTTTAATAATCATATAAAACATTTTATGGCTCCCATATGGCACCACTATAAATATTTCAGTCACATCTTATATAGTTCTCAGTTTCTTATCTTGCTCCTCACAGGTGTTCACAGGTGTTTCCCACCCCTGTTGAGACTGGCTACAATATGGTTACGAGTGAATGATGCTTTATTTACTCATGAGTATCTTTTTTATTTAAAATTTTCACACAATATGTTTTGACCATATTCTTTTGCCTCTTTCAACTTCTCCCAGATCTGCCTCACTTCTCTACTCACTCAACTTCATATTCTTTCTAGAAAATCAAAAGTAAAAATGAAACCCAAAGAAAACAGAAAGACAAAGAACATCAACATGAAACAAAATTGCTGAAAACAAATTCATGTAATCTATTTTGTTTGGGCAAAACAGGCCTTGGGCCTAGCTATGGGGCATGCCTTGGGGAATGATTATTATATCTAGTGAAACTCCATTAAAGAAAAGTGATTTTCCCCTTTCCAGTAGGTATCAATTGTAAATAGTTTGTTGGTTAGAGGTGGAGCTTTGTGATCATTTCTCCTCAATGTTGTGATTTTTGTCTGGTTTGAACCTGTGCAAACCTAATGCATACTGTCATAGTCCCTGTTAGTTCCTCTGTGTACAACTCCTGTTGTGTCTATGAGATGCTATTCTCTTGGAGTCATCTCTAGCTCTTTCCACCTCCTCCTCTTCCTCATAGATCCCAGAACTTAGAAGGAATGGGGATTGAGTGATCCAAAGTCTTTCACCTTTTCTTATTGTCCAGTTACAGTTATCTAGATTAATTATCAACTACTACAAGAAGAGGCTTGTCTGGTGAGCATTAAGCATACACTGGTCTGAGTCTTGGCCTAATTATCCTAGTGTGGATACTGCAAGTCCTTAGAGAATTGTTCTGCTGGTCACTGGGAATCATAAGGAATGGAGATGGCCTAAAAGCAAAATGTGAAAGCTGTAGTGGCAAATAACTAGGGGAACTCTGGGTTCTTGGGGGTATGTGAAAGGACTAGATTCAGAACAGGGTACACCAAGACCAAGTTTTCAGCACAAAGGAGATTTATTTGCACCAGAAGGACAAAGGACAGAGAATAATAGACAAAGACAGGAGACAGAGGATGAAAGAGCAAATGTGTGCAAAATCTAGCAGCTGTAGCTTCCTCCATGATGACTACAACCTGAGACTGCTGCCCTAAAGAAATATTTTATTGAGACTAACTAGCCCCTCCTCCTGTATCATATACACTAACATAGTGAGGTTCCAAGTCACTGTTGTAGCAGGTGCCTCTCCATCAGAGTGAGCACAAGTTACTGGATCCCAGTTTTTCTATAAGAGTATCTGTGTATGTCTTTTTGTCAACTCTGCTTTAGCCTTGTGAGATTTTTAGAACCCAAACATGTAAAGCACATCAAGAGAAGTGTCAGAGGTGGCAGTTTTGGGTTCCTGAGGCTCAGAACACTGATACAGCAATAGCAACATAGGGGGAAGACTAGTAGACAAGAATAGGAATGAAAAGAGTGGGAACAAACATCAACTAGGAGTGGAAGTTCAGGGTGCTGAGCATGTCTATGAACCAAACATTCATCCATTACTTCTTATGTGAGTGCCACATTCCATCTAGCTATTTAGATGATTCTCAGATGTAGGTATCAGAACAGTGGCTTTCAGCTACTGGGAAACAGTGGCAAGCACTCAGCCCCTGTAAGTTTCATGGAGGCTGTATGGATGCTCTACCAACTGGTATAGTGACCATAGTTAACAGTAATATTTCTCTCCTTTTTCATGTATCACTCATTATATTTTTAAATGTCAGTACATTACTTAAACTTTGTGAGTCTCTATATTCATTGGCAAAATAGAGAAAAAAAACAACAACTTCAGAGGGATGTTGTGAAGATGAACAATGAAAATATACAGAGTGGTGTTTAATGAATGTTTTTTTTTCATTTCCTCTTCTTTTCCCCTGTCAATAAACCATATGGTTATTCTGAATCAGTGATTCAAAATGGAGTCATCCTTAGAATGAAATTTAGATGGAAAAACTCCAACTCTCTCGGGGCTTCTTTCTTTGTTTCAAACAACACACGACTTGTATACTCTAAGTTTGAACCACAGATGCACAGATTGAACCTTAGTTTTAATGACTGTGGAAGCGCTTCTTCTAAGGTTTCTGATGATGAGAGCTTCTTGCATTAATCGTAGGAAGTCTGGCTTGAGGGAAAGTTGGGGAGCTGTGCCTGTGTCCAGCCTGAAACTAGGCCATGAAAATGTCCTTGGCACAAGTTTTCAAGTTCATCTCTCAAAGACTCAGCTCGACTCAAGAGTCAGAGACTGTTCCCAGAGTGAAGTTTCGCCATACCTTTCTGAATACAGTAGGTTCTTGTGAACCATGATGGAACCTATGGAAGGTGGTTGTACTCAAAGAAACAGTTGTCTTTGTTCTTTGTTCAAACACTAGATGTGAGAAGAGGGATAGTTTTCACTGGCACCAGGAAACGACTGTGAGGGAGGCACAGATCTGCCCAGAAATACAACCAAGTATTTATAGTGACACTGAAAAACAGGTGGTTTGTTTATTCCTGTTTTCCTTGTAAAATGTTAAATTTGTTCACATTTTTCTAAAATCATCTTAGAAGTTTTGTGGTTTAAGCAAGCACCATCATTGTTTGCAGCCTGCACTGTAGCCATCTCTAGCATCCAGCCAACACAAGAGCTTCGGCTGGCTTACACACACCAGGCAAGGCTGAGGCCTGGGAATTTGAACTGGCTTCCCTGTTTCTGATTTTCCTTTTTGGAAGAATTTGGAGAAAGAAAAGAGTTCACTCACTCCAATCATAACAAAGCCTGTATTGTCTAAACTACATTCACTGAGAAAAAATATGAGGTTTAGTTGGATGATTCTGTATACGAAACGCCACAAAAATGCAGCATCTCAGAGTGGCTAGGCCATTCTTGCCTCTCACCCTCTTTAATTAGCACAGACTTAGAAGATGAAGTCTGTGAATTTATTGGTTCAGCTTGATGACTATTCTCAAAAGGACCCAGGGTGGCCTCACAGTTATAAACAGCAAAATGCTCACCCTTTGTGGGTTTTTCCATTTTCTATGATATTAAAGGAACCTTTTGATGCCTTCATTGCATTGTCTATATGAGACCCTAACCTGCTCTGCTGCTATTGCTAATAATCCATATTGCCATGCAATTTTATTTATTTAATCTTAACTTTTATTTCTTCATTTAGAAGGAAGTAAATGATTGTCATCTGCTTAGGAAAATTAAGCATACCCTGTGTGTTATTCAAAATCTTAAATAGACTTAAGAATGAATTCTTAAGAATAGATACTGCAAACTGTAGTGGCAAGTGCTTTGTGGACTACAAGAGCGCAGGCTGGTACCCTCCTTTACCTCATCTTACAGAATTATCAGAGAGAAGTTTGCAAGTTATTGTGCACAATTTTGCCTTGTTCTAAGCAGTCACTTTGATATCTAAAGTCAGACATGTCCAAATTATGATGATGCAAATGATACATAAATAAATAAAATGAGACACAGCCAGGGATCTGGATTTGAAGCTTTTCAAAGTAGTGTGCATGTTCACACTATCTAGGAGAGAAAAGCTAAGTGGAAAATTACACTGTAGGTTTCTCAGTTTAATCCTCGTGAAAATGGACAAAACTATTTAACCACAAATGAATACACATACTCGTTATCATTTAGATAGTGTTTGGCTAAAACATTAATTTGGATTTCAATTAAAAATCTAGAAAACCAAGTAGTTGAAATGCCATGGAGACAGTAGTAGTGCAAGTCAGGTGAGACCCAGGCCACCCAACTTCCTGGTACCCTGTTACATGTCAGCTGTTAAAAGCTTATCAAAATTGCCTCTTGCAAGAAAGTCAGCTTACATTTCAGGCTACTCAAAAATGAAAATAACTTCAGAGTATATTATCCAGCCAAAATACACATTTTATTTATTATAATCATTTCTTGCTGGTCTTAAGTTACTCCTACTATAATTTTGGCCCCAAATGAGATAAATTCTTTTTGTAAGCCAGCTCAATTATAGCAAATATCTCTGTTCCAAAGTGGAAGCATGAATATTGGAAAGAATGCCTCATGGCTGCATCTGGCACAAGTGAATGCTTTCACAAAGCATGAGGAAAGTACATACATTTATTTCCTTTAAAATATTTTGACTATCACAGCTCTTATAAGAAAAGTATTTACCTGTCCTTTTATTATTTTTTCATGTAATTTTATTGAAAGGTACACACATACTATGCAAAGACAAGAATGCAAGTTGAATAACAGAGATAAAGGGTGTCTGCTTTTAGAAACTATAGGAGCATAAATTTCCCCAGTTCTCCCACAGAACTAGGACTCTAATCCTGCAAGCTGGTAGTAAGACAACACACACACACACACACACACACACACACACACACACATACATCCCTCAAGCATTGGAGGGAAGATAACAAAGGACATTAGGACTTGAATGTCTGATGTGGCATGGGCATGGAAGGGACTGCATGACATGGTTTCCACCCCTGGAGCAGGGCCAGCAGGACATGTGTCTCCACAAATGCTGATGTTTGCTGTGGACATGGGGCTTGTTTGCCTCATGTGCACATTTTGCTTTATTTTCCTCCTTTGGAAATGTTGCCAAGGTTATCAGGGAAATGTTCTCCCTGTCAAATCACAAACCGCATGAACAGCATGAGTCCAGGAAGGAAGAATGTCAAATGTACCTCAATAAAATGATAAAAGCTATGACCTTCAAGACAGTTCTTAAGGCTGTGAGAAAGAACTTAAAAAAAAATGAGTTCACAAATGCTTAAACAGGATTTCTCAACTATACAAAATATAAGGATGACATTAGCTGAAATACCCCACAAAGATGAGGGAGAACCTGTTGAGACCATATCCAGAGGTTAGGCATGGCCCTCAGGTTGAAGGATGGGCTACCCACCCGTTTCCAAAATTTTAACCCAGAACTTCTCTTGTCTAAAGGAAATAAGAAACAAAGAGTGAAGCAGAGACTAAAGGAACAGCAATCCAGAGATTGTCCCACCTCGGGATCCATTCCACATACAGACACCAAACCCATACCCTATTGCGGATGTCAAGAAGTGCTTGCTGACAGAAGCCTGATACAGTTGTCTCCTGAGAGGCTCTGCCAGATCCTGACCAGTACAAATGTGGATGCTCGAAGTCAACAATCAGACTGAGCACATGGACCACAGTGGACCAGTTATAGAAAGACTAAAGTAGCTGAAGGGGCCTTATCTGGCATCAATGGAACTAGAGGCCCTTTGGTCCTGTGAAGGCTTAATGCCCCAGTGTAGAGGAATGCTAGGGTGGTGAGGGGGGAGTGGGTAGGTGGGTTCTACCTTCATAGAAGCAGGGTAAGGGAGTATTGACATAGTAGATTTGCAGAGGGGAAATGAGGAAGGGGGATAACATTTGAAATGTAAATAAATAAAATATCCAATTAAAAAAAAAGAAAAGTAAAAAAAAATGCAATATGAATTGTATGAGGAGTTTCAATGACCTGAAAGAACAGAGACAACTGCACGAAGAGTCAGTAAAAGAAAACTGCACAGAGTCAGTAAAAGGAAAGAAATAGTTAAAAAAAAAAACAAGGCTTATAGTTCAAGGAAGGAGTTCCAGGAAGTGAGGGAATGGTAATATCAGGGCAGGAACCCACACAGCTAAGCTTATTGTTTGTGTTTACAAAAGCAATGAGATTTCTGAGTTCAAGGTGAGCTTGGCACACATTGAGTTCAGGTCCAGGCTTGGAGGAATATGCCTTTGAATTCCTAAGGGAGTACCTTATGCAAATAAAAGATGGGCTAATAGTCCTGAGTTCTATAAGAAAACTAAATGAGCAAGCCAGGGGAAGCAAGCCAGTGAGTAACATCACTCCATGACCTCTGCATCAGCTACTGCCTCCTGACCTCCTTCAGTTCCAGTCCTGACTTCCTTTGGTCATTGTAGAGTCCGGCCAGCGGAACTATTCGGGGTCTGTGGGTTACCTCAGGCTGGAGGCTGGACTAGACCTGTTGGAATAAATGGGCAAAAGAAAGAAAGGAGGGACGCCAAGTAGATTTTATCAAGGCGACATTTACTTTGGGGGGTGAGATGGATATTTATATCCAGAGGTACAGAACGTGAAACCAACACAATGAGCACAATTTATGCATATCGTAAATACAGCTCTAGACAGTAAGGCGACTCTCAGGCAGGTAAATTGTTTATAGTAAACAAATGACTTCAAACAGAAGGGTTAGCAGCAGAAGCTATAGAGTAGGGTAACAGGAGAAGCTATAGAGCTGTGGGCTTTGTTCTGAGCACAACAGGTGTCGGCTATAGTTCCAGCAATTCTGGCTACTTTCGCTTTCGGCTTCAGGCAGAGGAGATACTCAGCAGCGTTCAGACACGGAGGGAGGAGGCAACAGGTGATAAACACCCATGTGGAAGTGTAAGCTGAATAAATCCTTTCCTCCCAACTTGCTTTTTGGTCATGATGTTTGTGCAGGAATAGAAACGCTGACTAAGGGAGTTGGAAAATCCAAGAACTTTCTAGAGATCTATCTGGAGCCATCTTGAGTAGAGGACAGAGCTGTCAGCTTGCACCCCATTAACTCCATGTCATCTCTTTCACCCTTTCACTATTCCCATTAACTCCTTTCTCAATACCTTCTCCTAAGTGGAGGCTGGACCTTGGCACCTGAAAGTCAACATGAAGGTGAAGACACTGGTTTTTCTTCTCGCCTTGTATGCCTAAGACTATAAAATGAACCAAAAGGCAGAATTCTGTGGGGTAGCGTTTTTCATCTTAATTATGGAGTATCACAGACTCTGCCCCTGTGGCAACATGATATAGAACGAACGGTGCACGCATCTTAAGCCAGTCTCATTTTTCAACTTTCCATATGAGCTCTCTTAGGATTGGCCATTAGTTAGACACTGTGTGAGAAGTCCACAGGCCCATCCGTGATATCTTTGCAATTTAGAGGAAGGCATAATGATTTCAAAATGAATTTTAATTAGCACATATTCACTGTACAAAAGAATGGGCTTTATTATGACATACATACACATATAGTATGCTTTAATTCTATTCATCCCATCATATCTCTGCTACTGAGTACCTTATGTCTTGGTTTTTGTTGTTGTTGTTGTTGTTGTTGTTAATCTATTTTATGGATATGTGCGAAAACATGATATTTTTCTTTCAGAGACTTGACTAACTTTGGTTAGCATGAGATCTTCCAATTCCATACTTTTCCTACAAATTATATAATCTCATTCTTTTTAATGGATGGACCACACCTCTATGTCTGTGTTTTAGCTGGATAGTCCAATTTTAATTGTCTGAAGACCTGACCCACTGACTGTGGCTGCACCATTAGTATATAATGGATATTTTCCTGGCATCTTTATTAGTTTTGTTGTTTAGACTCTTCATGAGATCCGTTCTGACTGGGATAAGGTAGAATTTCAACCTATTTTTGATTTTCATTTCCTTAATGGCTGAGGATTTTGAACATGTTTTTTCATGTGTTTATTTGTCATTTGTACTTTTTTCAATAATTTGAAAATTTTGGACAATTTCATACGTATACAATGTACGTATCTACTCCTTATTATGTTCTCCTATCTCCCTCTAACTTTTGCTGAGCCCATCTTCTTTCTCAATTAGTCTACTTTCTTTTTCATGGTGTGTGTGTGTGTGTGTGCGTGTGTGTGTGTGTGTGTGTGTGTGTGTGTGTGTGTGTGTGGTCTTGTGTAGATGATCACAGCTACTGTGGGTTACAATTACACTGGCCATGTCATATCCAGATGATAGTAGTTCATAGTACTCTTTGTCATCCCTTGGTTCTTACAAATCTTTCTATCCACATTAAGTGATATATTCTCTGATATCTTATTTAAGGCTGTACACCTAGCAGTTCCTCATTCTCTGCCTTTTGATAGGTTAAGAGTATATGAACTGACCTTGGCCCACTGAAAACAGACTGTTCCATCCCAGGTTGAAAAGTATACTAGTCTATGGATATACTCCTAAATGTTTAAGAGGCATTGCCACTATATGTCCATTTAGAAAGGTATTAGTAGCAAATTAGGAAGTAGTTGAATGCCCCCAGAACAGTCTTCAGTGAAGCCCCATATTTTTAATTCATTCACTATTTATTGATTACTTTGGGGGGAGATTGTTTTTTGACTTAATATTCTGAGTTCTTTATTTATTCTAAATGTTTATACCCTGTTGAGTAGCCAGCAGATTTTCTCTCATTCTCTAAATTGACATTTTTTCTCTAATTGTTTCCTTTGCTGTACACAGGCATTACAATTTCATGTAATCCTATCCTCAGTTACTCTCATATTTTTGCTATTTTTTTCTGAGATATTGCGTTTTGATTTAGAAACCCCATTGCCTAGACCTTAGAAAACTCCCACCATTTTCCTCTAGTAGTTTCAAGGAATGAGGTTTCATATTAAAACTTTGTTCCATTTTGAGTTGATTTTTGTACAGGGAAGAGATACAGTTTCATTCTTTCACATGTGGATATCCAGTTTTACCAGCACCATTTTCTCCAACATATTTTTGACTCTGTATTGAAAAGCCCATGAGTGTAATTGCATGGTTTTATTTATGCTATCTTGGTACTATTCTGTTGTTCTCAAGATAATTTTGTTTTATTATCTTGTTTTGATGCAATTCTTACAGTGTTAGGGATCAAGCACATGACTTTGTATGCATTAAATGCACAGGCTATCCCTGAGCTCTGCTCAAAGTATCTTTTGAAAATCAGATTTGACAATATATCTTTGTGGATAAAATTTGTGTTTCACTCTCATGGGACCATTTACAGGACATGTGGGTTTTTTTCTGAAGGAAGTGGTCTCATCAGGAGATAACTTAGGCCATTGTCTTCTCAGTTCTTATCCCTTTCACTTGGGAACAATTGGTGAAATGCTGCTTTAGCTGAAGAGTTTGAGAAACCACAGATCTTTGTTCTTCATTATTTTAAAACACAGAGGAAAGCAACGATACATACTTGTAGTTGTTCTATAAATAAAACACTTCCTTTTCCTTTTAATGGAGACAGATGGATCGAGTTGTATTGAGTAGCCATTAAGAGAAACTGTCTGATAGGTATGTCTTTCATTGTACTGAGGATGATAAATGATTGTGGAGGCCAATGCCATCCAATGGACATGTTCTTTGCTACACTTTTTGTATGTTTAAAAATTCCCAGAACTCTGTCTCTTATTCCTGGATTTAATTTTAATTAAACCGAAATTCATTTGATTTTTATTTTAGAATTAGTAAAATTGGAAAAAATCTCTCTGTGTCTCTCCCTCCCTCTGTCTCTTTCTCCCTTCCTTTTTCCATGCCAAATGTGTCCTCTAATGCATAACTGAATGATACTTGGCAAGATGCTTTATCTTCACATCCCTCATCACCCTTGGGCACTACTTTCTGACACTAGAGAATCCAAGTCAGAGAACTAGAAAATGCTGCCCATATCACCTAGCTCAAAAGCCTTGGGTTGGCATCCAAAGGTTCTGTCATGGAATATGGCTTCTTTTTTTTTTTTTTTAATAGATTTTAAAATTTGGTATGGGGTTTCCTACACTTAAGAACAAGCCCTTTTTGAGATATGCTGTGCTTGGACTTTTACTGTGAGACATTCCTTCTTTTTTCCTGCACACCCCGTTAAGAAAGCAGAGTTTTTCTTATCGAGGTCACATGGCAAATTCATTTCAAAACTGGGACTCTACCCACATTTCAGGTTCCTGACTTCAAACTTACTTTACTACTCTGGTATACTCACTCTAGCAGACACCAGGACAAAACCTTTAAGGCCAAAGAAAAAGCCAGAATCCCACCTAAGCAGGAAGATTTCTTTGTGTACTCAAAAGTGCTTAAAAGAGCAGCCTAGCAGGAGATTCAAGCCCAGGCTAGAGTGGCCTCTTGTTGCTTAATGTGGATCAGACCCTACCGTGAGAAACAGCAGCCACAAGGCCTACTCTCTCCTGCCCCCATCTCCACTCCAAATTGATTTTGTGCTTCCTGTTTTTCTGTGCTTGACAAAGAAAGCAAAAGCAACATGCTGTCAGTGGACAGTTGCCAAAAAGCAGAGTGGCCTTTAAAAAAAAGAAAGACTGCTTCAAATTTCCAACTGTAGTTCAAAGTCGCTTTGCAAACAGCCACTGCATTATGCTAATAATATGCTAAATCATTAAGGTCTTCCTATTTGTCTATTGATTGTTTAAGTAGAATGTTACGGCAGGGAAGTATTGGTGCTAGGGATGGGTATTGATCCAGCCTCAGTGTGTTCTTAAGCAGGCAGCGTTGCTGCACGCGTTACTCTAACTCTGATATATTGCCTTTCATAAGCCATTTCATCTAGACTTATGACATTGAGCAATGGCAGACTTTTGAGAACTTTACCTTGCTAGGGAAAAAAATAAAAAACTATAGATCTTCATGTAAAAATAGTATTAATAAGCATGTATTTAGTGGTTTTCATACACCAAGCAGACCACCAAGAATTTTGCCTGTACATGGAGAGAGGACCATCTCCTTTGTCATTTGGTGCAACCAGGATTCAGAAAGGTCAAATCACTTCTAAACAAGTACCTAGTGGTAGCTGCTCTCATTAGGTGAACTCATAAAACTCCAAGACAAAGTACTTGCTCTTAAACAAGCTCATGAACTATGTAAGGAATAATTGAGTGTCTTTGCTGGTACGTTTGAAGTACTGGATGAAAATCAGTTTACTCAGTTTTAGAAAAGCCAGCTCTTCTCCTGTGGGGTGAAGATAAAGAGCATCACACATGAGTGAGTCTAGGTTCAAAGTGGCCCTAGTTAAAGTAGTAACAATGATACATAAACAGACACACTTTAAGAACCCAAAGCCCCATGCATAGTAACTGGATGCCTGGACACACACACACACACACACACACACACACTGATCACTTAGGTAAACTTTCAGGGAAGCTGAAAAGATCAAGACCCAAGGGATTAAGCACAGTCCAGCTAGTATGTAAAAGTGAAAGCTGGGGTTTAAATTCAAGAAAGTGCCAGGAGGCCATGAAACTGAGTATCATGGAGATTTCTTTGCAGAGAGAAGATTGAGAAATATAACAAAAATTGAAGTGTAGAATCTGGGTGCCACCAGCTTTTTATAGGGTCAATTCTCTTCACACCCTTAAGAGCTTTTCCTAAGTTTTACCTTTTAAAGAGAAACACTAAAATGGGATTTGAATTGCTCTGAATTATCTGATTACTCATCATAGATAACACAAAAGATCATCTTTTTTTCCCTTCAAGTTTAGAAATTAATTACAGAAAATTTTTGTTTGACTCTTTAAGTTCTCATCTAGGCACGATTAATTTAAATCATAGAATTCTTTAACTTAACACTCATCTGAATATGAATCCACTTCTAGATTTTTCTAGGACTACATAGAAGAGTTTAATGCAACCAACTATAGCCTGTGTTTGCTATTTTGTGGGTTTCTCGCCCTAAACTGTATAGAAGAGAATGAATGATAGAGTGGAAAGAGTGAGAGATCCCTGAAATTTATTCATTTCCTTTTGTTTGTTCCTTGATGAAGGTTATTAACAATCTACCACCAACCTATATAAACATCCAACAATGACCCAATCTACCTGTCAGGGCTCTAGCATTTATATACTCTCTGGAAAGTTCCCAAAATTCCAAATGTCACTCAACCTCAGAAACTATCCACAGCTGGCAAAATCATTCCTCTGCTAGAGCATGAGACAAGTTATAGTTAACTGCCACAAGCAATCTAAAGTGGCCCTATATCCTCACAATTGAGATTAAAATGAAGACGTATTCTTACAATAATTCTGTATTTTTAAAGAAATGAAAACTACAGAATTCCCACTACAACCAACACTAATTCTCCATTCACTTCCACACCCATCAGTTTCCTGATAGACAAAGACCATTATTAACCACATGCATTGACAGCTTTCTGTCAATGGAGACTAAGTGTTTTCTTGTTGCCTTTGCTTTAAGCTTCAAAAAGTCTTTTCCAATTTTGAGATTATTTTTCCTTCTAGGGTACATTCTCAAATCCATATTTTCATTTATTAATTCTTCTTATGTATGTCACAAATTTCTACATACAAGACTATTTTACCTCAACGTGTTTTATTAAGCTTTGGATTCTGTTCAAAGTCTTTTTAGAAATACGTTTCCCCTTTTGCCCTTTTTCCTCTCCTTATGAAGTTATTTAGTTAAAGCACTTAAAAGTAAAGTTTCATAACAGTCCTCTTGCTGCATTCTATGTACCTTGGGTCCTGAAATCCTGATGAGAGGCAACGAGGGAATGAAGAAAGGAGAGACACACAGACAGGCATACAGTGAATCCAGGGTCCAGTTGGGACTACTATTATTGCAACCTGGAATATGTGTATTAGGTACAGGACAAGGACAGGGGTTAGTTAGTCCAACTTTCTATAGCTCAGCAGCCTCAGGGTATAAACATCCTGGATGAGGAAGATGTAGTTGCTCTTCTTTTCACATACAGATCGATTGTTCATAAATATTCAACTCCTGAGGAAAGCGTTGACAGTCTTCTTGAGCTTGGCCCAAGTAGGTAATGACTCTGCTGATTTCCTCTGAATCGAAGGTCTTGGAGTCCTCAACAGGCCATTCCTATGCCCGACTATACACATTCACTCAGAATTTCACTTACTGAGGACTTTTTGGCTTCCTATAGTCCTCCCTGTCCTCTGGAGATAGCACTTATAAACTCATAGCAAATGTGTTTGACTGCATGTTGATCAGTTATGGGCTCTGTATTGGTTACTATCTATTGCAAAGATAAGCTTCTATTATGGAGATTGAGGGAAGTAGAGTCATCCATTGGACTGAGCACAGGGTCCCCAAAGAAGGAGCTAGAGAAGGGACCCAAGGAGCTGAAGGGTTTGCAGCCCCTTAAGAGGAACAACAATATGAACTAACTAGTACCCTCAGAGCTCCCAGGGACTAAACCATCAACCAAAGAGTATACATGGTGGGACTCATGTCTCCAGCTGCATATGTAGTAGAGGATGGCCTATTGGTCATCAATGGGAAGAAAGGTCCTAGGTCCTGTGAAGGCTCTATGCCCCAGTGTAGGGGAATGCCAGGGCCAGGAAGCTGGAGAGGCTGGGTTGGTGGGCAGGGGGAGTGGGGAGGGAACAAGGTTTTTTATTTTTTTTCTCAGAGGGGAAACCAGGAAAAGGGATATCACTTGAAATGTAAATAAAGAAAATATCTAATAAAAAATAAATAAAAAAACCCTCAAGAGTAGTTTATTGCTATACCCATTTCTAAGCATAATTAGTACTAGATTCTCCACCAGGGCCTCTGACCTAGGGTCCATAGGTTTAGGCATTGCTTAACAGTACCAGGCCTAATCTTGTGGAGTAGACTTCAATTCCAATTGGAAAGTAGTTGGATACTCCCATACCATTTATGCCTCTCTGGAATCACTGGACATAATTTTCCTGACCAGTCGTTATCAAGGGTGACAAGGTTCACAGCTGAGTAAAAGTTTTAATTACTTTTCTTTTCTCTCTTCGTAGTATGGACAGCACCTTCCCACACAACAAAAGTTTGCTAATAAGATAACATTATCAGGTTAGCATAAGGTTGATTGATTTCTTTATGTCCTGTGTCTCAGATATGTGGAATCTTCCACAATTAGTTATGACCATAAAGTTCTGGAGAGTAATCAATAGCAAGGACAACAGTTTGTAATATCTAGGTAGGTCTGTATAGAACACCCCCCCCCCATCAACAACTCAAAAGGAGGTTAATCATAACTGGAACTAGACTATTTATTTGATAGCCTGTAGTATCTTGAGACACTCTGTCCTCATGATTTGAAGGCCTTCTACCTACATCCATACATGTATTTTAGGACAGTGCTACATTAGTAGGTTTCCTAATGGGATTTTGAAAGTTCTCAATTGTTAGTAGTATCTCCCACATTCTCCTCTGCATTCTGCCCTATTATCCCTCCCAATTAATGATTCCTGTTTCATTCTTCTTCTTCCCCTCTTTAACTACTAACTTCCACACGTTTTTTTAAAAGCAGAATTGCAACACTTTTTATTGGAAATGGTTTTTATAAGTTAAGTTCTATAGGAAATATCATGGTATTTTAAAAATTCAAAAATGATAGCATTTTTTAATATCAGTTCAAGAAACATTTGTTTCATGTCTCCTACATAAGTCGTGCACACAGTTTATGGAATCAAGTGAGTCACACAGTGCCAGAAGCACTCCATCTGGTTCCTGCAAGGTCATTCTTATAACCTTCTCCTGACTTTTTGTCCTTAGCATATGAACATGTTTCTCATCTAAAGTAAAAAACAAAATTTCCTTTCATTGCACTCACACCCACATATAATTGATGTTTTATGCTTCACAGCTGAACTTTTAAAAATGGTATATTGTCCTTCTTATTTCTACTTCTTTAATGCCTACCAAATGTTCGGGTCCATTGCAGCCCATCCACCTGTTAGCATATCACTGATATTGTTCTTACTTTGGGCAAAATATAATATAACCTAGCACTGGAGAATTCATCACTTACCTTACACTTGGATATATACCTTCCTCACTTGATTGATGCCCATAGGAAAAGTATCATGTTTAACTTTGTTTCAAATCATGTTAAATTACTGTTTCTATTGGTCCTAACTGCTTTTGACTCACAAAGTATCAATTTATCATCAACGTATTATTTCCATATCCTTTAGCATCAATAATGGATGAATAGCACAAAGTTTAATTGCATTCACCATCTGAATTAAAGTATATCATATCTATAATTTAATGAATACTACTGCTAAATTTTAGGCTTACATTTGTTTCTCTGAATTTATCTTGTGTTTGATTTCAAAAGCTACAAAAATTAAAATAAACTTTACTGAAAGAAAAAATTGTTTATTTATTACAGATTCTAATATATTATATTTTCCTAAAGACTAATGAAGGCACATCATAGATGTATAAAATAAGACATATTTAAGTCTTTGTGATTATATTACAAATACTAAAATTTTAGTAAAATTTAAATATTGTCTTTATTTCCTCAGATGAAGTGATAAGATAAGAGCCATACCCAATCTTTACGAACACATGGTCTTGTGCTGGCCCCAGAGAATTTCAAACGATTCCTAGGCCTAGACCAGGATGCTTTTGGCCTTTGTACAATCTAATCTTCTGCAAGCCCAGTCTGCTAACCTAGGCTTAGAAGGTTTTAGCCTCTAAAACTTAGTGATGAATAAACTCATCCTTTCTAGCCCTTTTTGAATTCTAGCTGGCTGGTTAAACTCACCTGTTCTGGCTCAAACTCCTCTACAAGCTGGTTGATTTCAAATTAGCTTCTTTCGGCTTCTGACTGAATTACTTTGCTGTGTCTATCTCAATGCTATTAAATAGCCTCTTTTTCCTGTCTGTTCTTATGAGTGTTGGGCATACCCTATCTATGACTCATTCTGTCAAGTCTTTCTCTGATTCATCACTTTTTCTTCCCCTCAATTAGACTTCATTGTTTGGCATTAAAGGTGAGTACCAACAGTGTGACTGTGTTCCAGCTAGAAGAATTAAAGGTGTATATTCCAGCCAGAAAGATTAAAGGTGTGTGGCATGTCTGCATTCCTGCGTGATCATATCTTTGGATATGATTCCTTACTGCAGCAGCCATGTTGTTGGATTAACATTCATCTATAGTAAAAATTGGAACTTGTGAGGCACAGTGAAGCCATAATTTGTTTATCTATAGGTATAGATAGGTATGGATGTAGATGTATAGATAGATAAAGATATAGATATAAATATCTATAGATAGATAGTTTATTTGGGGGACAGAGACTTCCAGACTATCTCTTAGAAAAGAGAATAGCAATTGTGTGGATGTGGCGGTAGGGGTGGTTGTCAATTTTATGAGAACAAATAGCAGTAGGAGGAGTTATTCGATCCAGAAGAGCGTGGAAGTAAGCATGTGGGCTTTGATTTGTTGCAGAATGTTTGGGTGAATCAAGTCTAGATTCCTTTGCCTAACCATGGGGGTTGGATAAGAAAGGTAATGGCTTTTTCTGACAACAGAAACCTGCTTCACAAGATTTCTAAGCAAGGTGAGAATTTAGGTATTTGTGTACCTCACAGTTTACATACCCAGAGTCCTGGCTGGGCTGAGCCCAGGCTCCCACTTAGAACTCAATAACAACACTGCCATTTGGGGGGCTGCTTTTGACCTAACAAATCTCATATTGCCTCTCTCTGTCTCTCTGTTTCTGTCTCTCTCTGTCTCTGTCTGTCTCTGTCTCTCCCTCCTCCCTCCCCCACCCTGTGTGTGGGTGGATGTGTCTGTGTGTGTGCATGTGTGAATCTGGAGGCCAGAGGACAACTTTGGGTCTTGTTTCTTAAGTTCTGTCCAATATTGCTTTTACTGGCTCTTTCAACTCTTTGAAATGCCCCAAGTAGGGTAGGTTTGTAGGCCAGTGAGCATCAGGGATCCACTTGTCTCTGATTCACAAACACCAGGATTACCATGGCCATCTCTCTCTCTCTCTCTCTCTCTCTCTCTCTCTCTCTCTCTCTCTCT
>JADRCD010200917.1:25364-43862 GCA_019843815.1 Montemys delectorum
TCTCTCTCTCTCTCTCTCTCTCTCTCTCTCTCTCTCTCTCTCTCTCTTTCTTCCTTAGATGTCTTCTTTATTTACAATATCTCCTTTCCCAGGTTCCTTTCTCAGGTTCCCCTCAAAAAAAGAAAAAAAAAAAAAAACACCAAAAACTAAACCAATCCACTGTTCCCTCTCCCCTCCCCCTGCACACCATCCCACCCCCTCCTCCTTACTGGCCCTGGCATTCCCCTACATTGGGGCATAGAACCTTCACAGGGCCAAGGTCCTCTCCTCCCATTGATGACTAACTTGGCCATCCTCTACTATATACGTGCTGCTGGAGCCATGAGTCCCACCATGTGTGCTCTTTGGTTGGTGGTTTAGTCCCTGGGAGCTCTGAGGGTACTAGTTAGCTCATATTGTTATTCATCCTAAGGGGCTGCAAACCCTTCAGCTCCTTGGGTCCTTTCTCTAGCTCCTTCTTTGGGAACCCGGTACTCAGTCCAATGGATGGCTGTGAGCCTCTATTTCTGTGTTAATCGGGTACTGTCAGAGCCTCTCAGGAGACAGCTATATCAGGCTCCTGTTATCCAGCACTTACTGGCATCCACAATAGTGTCTAGATTTGATAATTGAATAGGGGAAGGATTCCCAGGTGGAGCAGTCTCTAGATTGTACTTCCTTAAGTCTCTACTACATAGTCTGTGCAACTTCTTCCATAGGTATTTTGTTCCCCCTTTTAAGAACAAATGAAGTATCCACACTTTGGTCGTCCTTCTTCTTAAGTTTCTTATGGTTTGTGGTGTGTACTTTGTGTATTCTGATCTTCGAGTCTAATATCCACTTATCAGAGAATGCATACCATATGTGTTCTTTTGTAATTGGGTTACCCCACTCAGGATGATATTTTCCAGGTCCATCCATTTTCCCATGAATCTCATAAATTCATTGTTTTTAATGGAGTAGTACTCCATTGTGTAGATGTACCACAGTTTCTGTATCCATTCCTCTGTTGAGGGACATCTGGGTTGTTTCCAGTTTCTGGCTATTATAAATAGGGCTGCTATGAACATAGTGGAGCATGTGTTCTTATTGCATGTTGGAGCATCTTCTGGGTATATGCCCAGGAGTGGTATAGCTGGGTCCTCTGGTAGTACTATGTCCAATTTCTGGAGGAACCGCCAAACTGATTTTCAGAGTGGTTGTACCAGTTTGCAGTCCCACCAGCAATGAAGAAGTATTCACTTTCTCCACAACCTCTCCAGCATCTGCTGTCACCTGAGTTTTTTATCCTAGCCATTCTGATTGGTGTGAGGTGGAATCTCACAGTTGTTTTGATTTGCATTTCCCTGATGACTAAGGATGTTGAACATTTCTTTAGGTGCTTCTCAGCCATTCAGTATTCCTCAGTTGAGAATTCTTTGTTTAGCTCTGTCCTCCATTTTTTAATCAGGTTATTTGGTTCTCTGGAGTCTAACTTCTTGAGTTCTTTGTATACATTGGATATTAATCCTCTATCAGATATAGGATTGGTAAAGATCTTTTCCCAATTTGTTGGTTGCAGTTTTTTCCTACTAACAGTGTCTTTTGCTTTACAGAAGCTTTGCAATTTTATGAAGTACCATTTGTCAATTCTTGATCTTAGAGAGTGAGCTATTGGTGTTCTGTTTAGGAAATTTTCCCCTGTGCCTATTTGCTTGAGGCTCTTCCCCACTTTCTTTTCTATTAGTTTGAGTGTATCTGGTTTTTTGTGGAGGTCCTTGATCCACTTATACTTGAGCTTTGTATGAGGAGATAAGAATGGAACAATTTACCTTCTTCTACATGCTAACTGCCAGATGAGCCAGCACCATTTGTTGAAAATGCTGTCTTTTTTTCCACTGGATGGTTTTAGCTCCTTTGTCAAAGATCAAGTGGTCATACGTTTGTGGGCTCATTTCTGAGTCTTCAATTCTATTCCATTGATATACCTGCCTGTCACTGTACCAATACCAAGCAGTTTTTATCACAATTGCTCTGTAGTACAGCTTAAGGTCCAGGATGGTGATTCCATCAGAGGTTTCTTTATTGTTGAGAATAGTTTTGGCTATCCTGTTTTTTTGTTATTCCAGATGAATTTGAAAATTGCTCTTTCTAAGTCTGTGAAGAATTGAGTTGGAATTTTGATGGGGATTGCATTGAATCTGTAGATTGCTTTTGGCAAGATGGCCATTTTTACTATATTAATCCTGGCAATCCATGAGCATGGGAGATCTTCTCATCGTCTGAGATCTTCTTCAATTTCCTTCTTCGGAGACTTGAAGTTCTTGTCAAACAGGTCTTTTACTTGCTTAGTTAGAGTCACCCCAAGGTATTTTATATTCTTTGTTGCTATTGTGAATGGTGTTGTTTCCCTAATTTCTTTCTCAGCCTGTTTATCCTTTGTGTAGAGGAAGGCCACCGATTTGCTTGAGTTAATTTTATATCCAGCTATTTTTGAAGTTGTTTATCAGGTTTAGGAGTTCTCTGGTGGAATTTCTGGGGTCACTTAAGTATACTATCATATCATTAGCAAATAGTGATATTTTGACTTCTTCCTTTCCAATTCGTATCCCTTTGATCTCCTTTTGTTGCCTAATTGCTCTGGCTAGGACTTCAAGTACAATATTGAATAGGTAGGGAGAGAGTGGGCAGCCTTATGTAGTCCCTGATTTTAGTGGGATTGCTTCAAGTTTCTCTCTATTTAGTTTGATGTTGGCTACTCGTTTGCTGTATATTGCTTTTTCTATGTTTAAGTATGGGCCTTGAATTCTTGATCTTTCCAAGACTTTTATCATGAAGGGATGTTGGATTTTGTCAAATGCTTTCTCAGCATCTAATGAGATGATCATATGGTTTTTTTCTTTGAGTTTGTTTATATAGTGAATTACGTTGATGGATTTCCGAATATTGAACCATCCCTGCATCCCTGGGATGAAGCTTACTTGATCATGGTGGATGATCATTTTGATGTGTTCTTGAATTCAGTTTGTAAGAATTTTATTGACAATTTTTGCATTGATACTCATAAGGGAAATTTGTCTGAAGTTTTCTTTCTTTATTAAGTCTTTGTGTGGTTTAGTTATAAGAGTAATTATGGCTTCATAGAACAAATTGGGTAGTGTACCTTCCATTTCTGTTTTGTCATGGCCATCTTTTTCAAGATATTACTTTATGAATATGTTAGCGTGTGTACCTGAGTATAAATATGTACATAATATGTGTGTGTGGTGCCCACAGCGATCAGAAGAGGGCATTAAAGCTAGAGTTACAAGCAGTCATGAGCTGCCTGATGTGGTGCAGGGAACCAAAACTCAAATTTGTGCAAGGATATCAAGTGTTTTTTGCTACTGAGCCTTCTTATGTATATGCTCGTCTGGCCAGTGTGATCCAGAGCTGCCTCCTAGCTGCCTGCAAAAGACAGACTCTTCTTGTCAAGAATTATCTGCTCCCCCAGCACCAGCTATGCCTGCATGATGCCATTCTTCCCACCACGATGATAATGGTCTAAGCCTCTAAAATTGTAAGTGAGCCCCAATTAAATATTTGCCTTTATAAGAGTTACCTTTGTCTTGTTGTCTTCACAGCAGTGAAAGCCGGAGATATGCCAGCACATAGGATCAAATTTGTAAATTGTTTTTAAAGTCATAATCTATATGTATTTTTCTTATCACAGGGTAACTTTTGTGTGTATTATATGGTTTCTATAATATTTCATGTCTATATTGTATGGTTTCCAGCCGTTTTTCTAATTTTGAGAGATGATAGGTTATTTCTCCACGGCTGGTGAAATGAACCAATTTAAGACAGATTAGATTATATTAAAGGCAAGTTTATTTGGAAGCTTCTGTCAGGGCACAAATGTCACTGGCCCTGAGAACCAAGGCCAGGGAAGTCCCCATAGGGAAAAGGGGGAAAGTAGGGAAGGACAAAAAAAGGAGAGAGAAAGGAGCCTGTGCATAGAGAGAGAGGAGAGCAAGAAAGACCAAAATGACTGGATTATATAGGGAGGATCTTCTGGGGAAGGGCTGCCCAGCCCCTGGGCCAGAAAGTTCAGGGTTGTGGGAAGGGTATGCCAGGTAGAGACTGAGGGTTGCTGTGAGGCCAGGTCTGCTTTTGTATGTAAAATATACACCTTAGTCTCTTGTCCTGTCAATGTGAGTCAAAACAAGTTTTATTCACTTTAAAGCTTTTGCTCTCATAAGAATTAGAAACGTATGGACCTTCTGTCTAACTGTAAGCCACATCTGCAGAAAGGCAGAAACCCTTTGTGGCCTTCAATTGCTTTAGAAAATGGAATTCCTTTTTCCTTTGTTTGAGTTAATACTGTTTTTTCCAATTCTCTTTTCAATAGCTTGGTTATGATCTTGAATGATTTTGTTGTTGCTCTCATATTTTTCCCTTTAGGCAGTTCAACTGGTAAACTGTATTGTAGTCTTTTCCACATTACTAATAAAACATATTTTAAATAAGTTAGTAGACTAGAAGGAAATATATGCAATATAGATTCCTTGTTAGAAGTATGAAAAATTTGTGTAGAAAAATGGCTTATACATTTGTCTGATGGGAGGAAGGTAAGTCCCTTGACCCTACTTCCCACCCATTTCCTTCCACCCCTGACTCAGGTGTTCTCTTCAGGGAAAGTTAAGGAAGTAAAAGAGGAGAAAAAGTTACTGCTCTATATTCTCAAGGGGGAAGTATTTAGGCAGTCCTAGTTGTTTGTTCTTCTCCCGAGAGAGCATATCACAATAACAATATACACTCATCGTAGCCAGAAGAATATCTCAAATAATGTAGAAAAGGAAGCCATCGTTATCATGTAGACTATGTGTCACATTCACCTCCATGGATTCTTATGGATACACTGTTGGCTAGAATCAAGTGACCCAAATAAAAACAGAAGTAATGCTTTGCAAAAAATGACAGTGCTTAATTTAGAGAAATGCTCATAACTATGCAACTCTCACATTCACACACACTTTTCATTAATTTTAAATGAGAAGTACCACAAATCCATTTAAGGGGAATGCAGGTTATTGTGTTCTAACAACCAAACAGTTTGAAGCCAGCTGACAAACTGCTTTAGTCATGGACAGTAGCCTTCTGAAATCAAGATGAATGTAAAATTTTCTAGTTTTGACTGTGGATAATTTAACTGAATCAAAAATCAGTATGACAGTTCTGGACTTAATACTTCTGACAAATGAACTTAAGGGACACAAGTAGGACTTCCCATCCACCAGCAATATAACATTCTTTCGTACTGTGCATGAGTGCTCTCCATAATGGAATATGTATTAGGACACAAAGAAAGGATTAACAACTCTGAAGAACTGAAATCACTACCTAGTATCATTTAGATCACAGTAGTGAAAGACCCCCAGATCTGGGGAGACCCTCACTCAAGCCTGAGGATGACACGACCACCCAATAACTCTCAAGAGAACGAACTTGCTGCAAAACACACGAGGTTTATTGAGGAAAGGCCAGTACCGGGGTTGAACTCAGAACCCTGCAGCCCAGAGGAGTTCGACCACAAGCACGAGGAGTAAGGGGTATTTAAAGGGAAAAACCACAAACTAGGGGTGTCAGGGGGTTATGAAGGAAACATAACAAGAGAACAGTGGAAAATTCTAAAGAGACCCAGCCCCTAGTGAGTCAGGGTCATAAGGAAAACATCCTACACACTCATTATGCACAAGATTGTGGTTTGGTCTATACTATTCACTTTATGGCTGACCGTTCCCTAGAACCATCTGGATGGCTGGCTCATATCCTGCCTTTTTGTTCTTGGACCTAGAAGGGGGTGGGGGGGGCGCTTTGTGGCCAACAGGTTTCTGAAACTGGCTAGTCTACATTCTTGGCTGTTACAGAGGTTTTCCATGCCCTTCCAGATGAAGGTTACACAGTATACATTCCCACCAGTACGTTTCTACTAAATGCTCCTTTTTTTTCTTAATTCTAAAATTCTCCAGCCCTACATTCCCCACTTCTTTTAGTGTATAGTTCTAATCATAGAACTAAATATCAGTATCATCATATTTTAGATTTTCCTGGCCTTGCAAAGTATAATATTGTTGGCATAACATTAAAATCTGAACAGCACTTATTCTTTCTTTAATAAAGGCAACTAGTCTATTAAGCACACATGGGCCTATAGTTAACAGCAAAAGGAGAATTAAAAGGGGCCCAACAAGGGAGGACACCAGAGCAGTCATCCACGGGGATTCGCTAAACCAACTTTCGAGCCAGTTTTGTTGTGCTTCTCTGTCCCTGTCTTTGATCTAGTCTCTCTCATGGAATCTCTAATGACTCCTGAATGGTTTACATAAAAGCAACATTCTTCTATATTTAAATCAATGGCAGCTCTTAACTCTTCATAAGCCTTATGCTGCAATGCCATAGCAGATGTTCCTGTTGCTGCCCCTGCAGTCTTCCAACATAACTCTCAAGGGAACTCCTAACTCTCTTTTATTGCCAGGCACTACCTTACTAGGTCTCAAGCTTCCTAGCTTCTCTTCTTTCCTGTCTTATCTCTCTTACGCTCTCTAGCTTCTTATTCCTTCTGACTCTCGCACTAAACTCCATCCTATCACTATGCCCTTTCACAGTCCTTCTGCAACTTTCCTTTTTCTTTCTCCATTTATAAAAATACTTTCTCAGCTACCTGCACTAATTTTCTTAACAACTTATCCTGAATATCTTCTAACTTTCGTAATCTTTCATCTTCATCAGAAATCCAGGAATGACTGAATAATAGAGAATATATGGGAAGCCTAACACAGCTTCCAAAAAATATTACCAATTAATAGAGATGGCTGGACACCTGGACAGTCCTTTAAAATGTTGGAGCATCAATCTTCAGCCTTCTGGACCGTGAATGTCTGAGAACAGGAACATTAAGAACTGGCCTACTTGTCTCGGCAGATAAGCTTGTCCTAGGCCTGTGTGTCCTTTTTGGACAGTATTGTCTGCAGATGAAGAGGCATCTTTTGCCTAGTGGCTGTCTCACCACAGCTGGAGCAGCTCCGATGATGCTCAGTCTCTTCTGTGAGTCTGAGAAAGGGTGCTGTCAGTCACAGTCAGGTCTCTAGCCAGATGAATAAATAATATCAAATGCCATATTCTGTGGATTTCTGATGTTTTTGAAAACCAACTACCTATGTAAAGTAATCTGGACTATCATCTGAACTACTCCCAGTTATTTCTAATGAAAATCTTGAAGTCACCTTAACAATAAACTCAGAGCCATGAATTTGCTAATTTGGCCCTAAACTCACAGGTCTAAACATTTCAGATCTGTCTATAGAAAACTTCATCTTTTGGTCTTGAAGTATACACAACAGACCTGTATTAGCTACACCTTTCAACCAATAAGAACACTATTGTACACCCAATTTTAACAACAAATTCTCAATTTAAAGGCTCTTACTCATTTCCTGCATACCAATTTAAGATGTAAATGGTTTATAACACAAACCTCAACTTTTACCAATCACTACTACAAATATAGGATACAAAATCCAGAACTTAATAATATAAACACCAAAGCAAACTTTTTGAGAACAAGCTGTGTATCTGAAGAAATATTTAAATACCTGACCAAATTCTAGTCACACAATGCTTTCAGTTTAAATTGTCTATCTACCAATTTACTCATTTTCAGTACAGGGTAAATATTATCAAAAGGTCCTTATATCAAAGATAACATTGATTTTGTATCAAAACAGATTCTGCACCAAATACGAACATGTGACTCAATAACAAATTATAAGGCTTTCTATAGCTATATAATTAAATCTGGCTATTTTTTCCTATTTCAAATATGATCACTTTATATTTCCTAGAAGCACAACCTATCAACAACCCTCTGTAGCCCCAAAGCCCAGGGAACCGGATAGATGACTCAGTCATAGCTTCTTCAAGCTGAACAGGGGCATAGAATATAAGGGGGGAAGGAAAAACAGAATTAGTCTTCTGATGTCTGTGTCTTAACTGGATCAGGCTGAAGTTCAGGACTCCAGGAGTTCAAGCAAGCAAGTTCAGCACATCTGAAGAAGTAATTCATCAAGGCTATACATTTCTGCAACATATGAATCTCAAAACAAATTTAGTATCCTCAAAATCTCTAAATAAAAAAAGTCCCCATTTCTGATATAAAGGACAGGATTAAATTCCTTATTTTGCTAATGCTAACCAGTTCTTCCAGGTGCGTTTGACCAAGGCATCTCCCACTGGCTCTATAACAGTACATGTAAAACAGCCTCCTCCCAGCAACAGCCACAGCTGTTCCAGGTTTCCTTCTACTACCCTGTTTTGATAAAATCTGGTTTATTTTTCTATTCTCTTTTTATTTCCAAGACAAACTTACTCTTTCTTCATTTGTCTCCAAACTGCTCATCACTTGTCTCTAGACTCCACACCTTTTTAACTCTTGTAATGTTAAAGTATAATCATAATTTAAACAAAACCCAGTTTTAAACATTCTATTTTTTTTAAAATCAATATCAAAGCATTACTGCCGCAGTACAAAGTTTAGCTTCCAATTCTTACATATGAATGCATGACAGTGCAATTTTCAATACATCATAAATCTTATCTCTGGCCCAGACCTCACCCTTGGCCTTACTAAATTTATAAGGGGTAAAAATTACATAAAATATCATGAAGACCTGTTTTCCTGCATCGACTCATGCCACATGTTGTCGTTTAACATGACTCCAGCCCCAACTTACCAATTTTAAGCTAATTTTCTGTTACCAATATTACAAGCAAAACGCTGTTGTCCCCTTTAAGAGCGGCTCGTGTAGACATTCAGCTTCTATCAGATCTTTTTCAGCTGTGCTTAACTCCCTGCCACAGCACAGTGGCTTATCAATTTCTGCTGTACTAATTGAGACTGTCTTTTAAACAAGTTAAGCTAAACCAAAGTTTTAACCAATTTTTTCTTTAACATGAAATACAGAATGACAATCATTTATCTAAACAACACCCACCACATGGTAAACAAAGCATAACTCCCAAGGCTGCAATATCTAATCACAACAATTTACAAGATGCCAATTTAATAATTTTTGAACCAAATAATAAAGACAATATTTTAACCCAATTAATCTATTTTGTAAAAACCCACTTGGTTGTTCAGGGGTCCCTGACTGCTTTTTCCTGCTCTCTGGCAGTGCTTGACCTTGGCCTCTAGTGAGCCTATGCCTGTGGGTTTCAAAGCAGCAGCTGCTCCGCCCACAGACATGCCTCCTCCAGGGCCCTGTCCCCGTATAGAGCTGTGAACTTCACCCAGCCCCCACTACTGTTGTCTGGTACCTGGGTGAAGCATTGCTGGGCTGAGCCTGGGGTCATGTGTAGCTAAGCGGCCAGGTTAGAGATGGTGCAGTGGAAGTAGGTCTCAAACTTGTCTCCAGCAGCCTGCATGACTTGGTGCAGTGGGTAGGCTGCTGGGACTTCCCCAAGAGTCAGCTCCACAGACATAGCCCTTATGCCTCAGTTTATGTTTGGGGTTGAGGTTGGGGTTGTCATCTGGGCAGCCAGCCTAGATGGGGAAATGCTAGGGATCTGGATCTGGCCTGGAAAGAACTGGAATTGCAGCGCCTGGGACTGGGCCCCTACCTCCAACGCTTGGCAGTGGTGGGACTGATTCCATGTTTAATGACTGCCCTCTCAGGAAACCTGGGACCATGAGATTCCTGCTGACACCAATCTTTATTCCCAGTTCCCCCAAGAGCAGCCCAAAGACCCAGCGGCAGCAGCCCTAGCTCAAACACTGTTCATCTCTCAAGGGGGATGTAAGTCATCAGTTCGAGGTCCAATCACAAAGAAAATCAGTTACCACACAGACAACTTGACTTTTTCAGGTCCATGACATAGAGAAAGACAACTGGGCCCAGTAACAAACATCAGGTACACCAGGTACACAGATAATCAAAACCAAATCACACAGTTGCTCAGCCTGGGCCTGCCACGGTTGCCGAGATGAACCAGTTACAAAACACACACAAAAAGACCCGTCTCAATCTCGAGTGCCAACCTTGCTTCAGAAAAACAGCCAGCCAGAAATTTACCAAGGTCTTTACTTTCAGTGATCAAACATCAGAGTCAAAGGGGAGGTTACCATCCGTCCCACCACAGTCACAAGGGCGACAAAAATCACAAACACAATACGCAAGGTTTTAGAAAAGAGAAAAAAGAAAAAAAGATCCTCTATTGGGATTCTCCTGGGCAACCCCGAGACTCCCTAATTTCCACTGGCATGTCTCCCAGCGTATCAGTCACTGGTCCTAGCACGTCTGCTGACCAGTTCCCTTTCTTCCTCACAGAGGGTGGGGAGGCACTGACTGCAAGTAACTCTCGAAATAAGCTTCGCTATTCCCTCCTGGGTCACGACCAGTTACAGGTTCACAGACTGCAAAACAAGCAAGCAGTTTTCAGACAAACGGAAAACATACAGACAGGCAGATGGACCACAAGTACGAACTCACCTCCAAGGGGTCTTTGGAGAGTCAAAGGTGGTCATAAATCCCAGATGAGCCCCCAAATGAACCCCCCCCAGATCTGGGAAGACCCTCCCTCAAGCCTCAGGATGACATGACCACTCAATAACTCTCGAGAGACTGAACTTGCTGCAAAACACACGAGGTTTATTGAGGAAAGGCCAGTACTAGGGTTGAACTCAGAACCTCGAAGGCCAGAGGAGTTCAACCACGAGCACGAGGAGTAAGGGGTATTTAAAGGGAAAAACCACAAACTAGAGGGGTGAGGGGGTTACCAAGGAAACATAACAAGAGAACAGTGGAAAATTCTAAAGAAACCCAGCCCCTAGTGAGTCAGGGTCATAAGGAAAACATCCTACACACTCATTATGCACAGGAATGTGGTTTGGTCACAAGATTGTGGTTTGGTCTATACTATTCACTTTATGGTTGACCGTTCCCTAGAACCATCCGGATGTCTGGCTCATATCCTGCCTTTTTGTTCTTGGACCTAGCTGGGGAGTGGGGGGGCGCTTTGTGACCAACAGGTTTCTGAAACTGGCTAGTCTGCATTCTTGGCTGTTATAGACGTTTTCCATGCCCTTCCAGATGAAGGTTACACAGTATACATTCCCACCAGTACATTTCTACTAAATGCTCCTTTTTTTCCTTAATTCTAAAATTCTCCAGCCCTACAGTAGTATGATATCACAACCTGTGTGACTAAGTAAAACATTTGTATGAAGAAGTTTATAACAATAAATGTCTATATCAAAAAAATGAATAAAAAAAATCCCAACTAAACAGCCTAGCATTACTTTTCAAGAAATTAAAGAATATAGAACAAGGCAAACCTAAAGTTACCAAAATAAGGGAAATTAATAAGACTAAGAATAAAAATGGATAAGAATAAGAATGATACAGTAGAAACAAATGCAATAGGAAAAAAGACATGAAAGAAACAAAAAAAAATTGTATTTTGAAAAATAAAGTCGACAAAACTCATAGTTTGCTTAAGGAAAAGTAGAAGAGTACATTAAATAAAATAGCAGACAAAATAGCAGCCGATGCCTCAAAAGTAAGTGAATCAGATGGGATATTCTATGCCAACAAATGGGATAACTTAGAGAAAATGGATAAATTTCTAGATGAAAACAACCTAGCAATACCAGACCAGAAAGGAAAAGGAAACCTTAACTAATTACTAACATATAAATTTTAAGAAAATATTGTGGGGCTGGAGAGATGGCTGAGAGGTTGAGAGCACGGACTGCTCTTCTAGAGTCCTGAATTCAGTTCCCAGCAACCACATGGTCGCTCACAACCGTGGGCCTGAATGTCAGAGGTTTTCCATGGAGACCTCTGGTCTGGCTTGGACAGAGCATGGGCAGAGCCGTCTCTGCCATGTCTTTCAGGCCATTCGTTTCTCCAGGCTGCCCTACACTGAGTCGGGTCAGGCTGAGAGGCCCGCCGACTAGCCAGTGAAGAATATGATGCAGCTTCAGGCCTTGTTTTGGAAGAGCAGACCTCTTCCCAAATGTTACAGCTCTTAGAACAAAAGGCTCAGACAACAGAGTAGATTTTCCGCGTGCTTTACTTCCCTGGATACAATATATATGTACACACACACACACACACACACACACAGACATATATATATATATATGTGTCTCTGTGTGTGTGTATATACATATGTATACATATATATGATATGATATGATATATATATATATATGCACACTTACACACACACATATAGTTATATATATATATATATAGTTATATAGTTAGTTATATAGTTATATAGTTATATAGTTATAGTTTTGGGGGTCAATCAGACTTTGACAACAGTTATCTCTCATTGGTTTGGACTGAGAATCTTTATTTGTATGTTAGAGGACTTGACCAGTATTACACACTTATCCTGCTGGGGTTGTTTTGCGGGGGTTTGGGCTGAAATCTGAGCCAAGGTCTCAGGAGCTGAGTGGAACCGTCCAGTAGTCTCACTCGGGTCTGTGTTCACGTCAGCCGGAGGTCAGAAACGGTCGGGAGAACAAAGAGACAGACGGATGCCAAGTAATTTATCAAGGCATCTCTTTACTTGAACATTTATAGGCAGGTAAGAAATGAAACCGAAAATCTCTAGGCAAAAGCTATATGCATAACGTAAACACAAATGCAGGCTGCAGTGTAGTGGGCCATAGTTTAATCCCAGCAGGTGGCCGCCTGCAGGCTGAGCCTGTCAGCTCTGCGGCAGAGCTGAGGCAGGGGGAGGAGTCAACAAGGAGCTACCACTGAACTCCTACAACTCCTACTGTCCCTTGTGAACAAATTTGCTCTGCTCACTGGGTGCTCAGAGGTTCAAAGGTGGGTAGCTCAACTGGATCCAGGCTGCTAGAACAGCCCACTGCCCCACACACAACCATCTATCCTGAAGCCTGGCACCTTCTCTGGCATGCGGGCATATATACTGACAGAACACTATGTACATAATAAATAAATAAATAAATAAATAAATATTAAAAAAGAATAAACTCTTAATAACCCACCCACCAATAATGAAAAGCAGAAAAGCCCAAGAGCAGGTGGATTCACAGCTGAATTCTAACATTCACAGAAGGATTAATAGCAATGCTTCTTAAACTTTCCTAAATGTAGTTATAAGGATTCCTTCCAAACGCATATTATGCAGCCAGTGTCACTTTAACATTTAATCCAAGCAACAGTATAATAAGAAAAGAAAACTGTAGCTAAGTCTCTCATTAATATCAGTGAAAAATCCTAAATAAAATATTAGCAAAGTAAATCCAAAAACATAAGAACAAAACTATATGATGACTAAGTGAGACTTACCCCTATCAGGCAAAGATGGCTTAACATAAGAAAATAAGTCAATGTAAGTATTACATACAGTAAAAAAATGACAGATAAAGTAACATTTGATCATCAATCTTGAAAAGAAAAATAGAATCAATTTCTCTTCTTTTTCCTTTTGTTAAGTCTCAGTGCTTTTAAATAAAAGGAACTGAGGCATAATGAAAGCCATGTGTGAAATGCCCACAGCTAACATCATCTTGAGAAACTGAAAGCTTTTCTTCTCAGACCTGATGGGAGTCACATGCATACCCTACTACATCTGTTCAACAGAATGTTGTAAGGGAAGAAAAATAAAGCAAGAACAATTAAGAAAAATTAAAACATCCAAATCAGAGAAAAAGAATTAAAAGTACCTCTTTTTACAGATGAGATCATCCTATATCAAAAGCCTTAGTGCTACAAGAAAAGTAAATTCAATGAAGTTATAAAAGACAGAACAAAGATGTAAATAATAATTTTTTAAGTTTTACTGCAATATGATGAGAAAAGTTACATGATTTCAATTTATCTGAATTTGTTAGCATTAAAAAACATTTTAAGTAAATAGAATTAAATAACGTTCTTGTTTTCCTTTTGTAGCACAACTCCCAGAGACCCCCCTTCAATACCTACAATATCTTTTTTTGTCATATTCTTTAAAATTCCTAAAATATTATAACAATAAAAATGAGTATTATAAAAGTTGTTTGATATAAAACAACAATCAATTTAACAGTCTTATGTAGATGCTTGTCTATGGCAATACTGAAAATACAAATGTTTTTCTCAATAATTTTTAAATAACTCCAAATGTATTAACTGTATATTTCAAAATAAATATCACTACTAATATTTTATTAAATGAACATAAATATATAAAGTGTTTTTGTTTGTTTGTTTTATATTTAGTAGAGCTTAAGATCTTGACTCTTACTGTGGTAACTTAATACAAGAGTTACAAATGAAAGGAGAAATTAAGTTTGAAGCTTAAAAATGATTACAGGCTGGAGAAAAACTCAGTGGGCCAAGCCTGTACCAAGTCTGTGAATGTCCAAACAAGCCTGAATAAAAGCAAGCAAGCTGTTAGACATCCCAAGGACATGTCCGGGGCCCAGACATACAAGGACATGCCTGGGAAATGGGCCATCTGGTCCTCTTAGAGATAGTTTAAGGTCAGCCAGAAACTCCTGAATAGCACCCCCCTCTTAGGAATTTTCCACTCTGGTCTGCATGTACACTAACTAGTTAATATTTGTAGTGACCAATCATGTATAGGCTATGCTAATTCCTTTGTTCCCCTAGACCTCCTTCCTATAAAAACCCTTAACCCCTGAGCCTCAGGGTGGATCCCTCTGTCTCCTGTGTGAGATATGGGTCCACCTGGAGCTCCGATATTAAAACTACCTTGTGTGTTTACATCAAAATGGTCTCTCGTGTTTCCTTGGGACTTGAGTGAGGGTCTCCCTTTGGGGGTCTTTCACAAACATCAAACAAAGCATTCAGTTTCACCTCACTCTTTGTTATTCTCTTACAAGCTCCCTCCCAATTTAATTGTCTACATTACTTTTGGGTATATAAATACTTTTTAATATGTAAGCTGTTCTAAAAACCATAGTATAGTGTAAAAACATGAAATAAACAATACTACTAAAAGAGAGGCTGAGATAGGAGAAGCAAAATCTCAAGACCATTATGTCGTACATAGACAGACACTGTCATGAAAAAACAAGCTGAAAGTATATATAGATTGTATAATATTGGACCTATTACTCCAATTACCAAATTAGAGAGACCATTGGATGACAATCAACAAATTTCTAATTCTTCATGTTTTTGGATTTCAATCCATTAGGATATGTTGGTAATATTAATTTTCATATTAAGATATTAAGAAAAAGTAATTGTCACTTCCTGTTGTTTTTGTCATAAAAGGTGGAAATAGGTTTGTGTAGATTTGTTGAAAGATTACTTTCTTGCTTCTTCTAGGGTGTAGTTTTGCTCATTATGTTGATGTTTTCCATCTATTATCTTTTGCAGGGCTGGATTTGTGGAAAGATATTGTGTAAATTGTGTTTTGTCATGGAATATCTTGTTTTCTCCATCTATAGTAATTGAGAGTTTTGCTGGGTATAGTAGCCTGGGCTGGCATTTGTGTTCTCTTAGGGTCTGTATGACATCTGCCCAGAATCTTCTAGCTTTCATAGTCTCTGGTGAGAAGTCTAGTGTAATTCTGATAGGCCTGCCTTTATATGTTACTTGACCTTTTCCTCCTTACTGCTTTTAAAATTCTTTCTTTGGTGAGTGCATTTGGTGTTTTGATTATTATGTGATGGGAGGAATTTCTTTTCTGGTCCAGTCTATTTGGAGTTCTATATGTTTCTTGTATGTTCATGGGCATCTCTTGCTTTAGGGTAGGGAGATTTTCTTCTATAATTTTGTTGAAGCTATTTACTGGCTCATTACCTTGGGAGTCTTCACTCTCTTCTATACCTATTATCTTTAGGTTTGATCTTCTCATTGCATCCTGGATTTCCTGGATGTTTTGGGTTAGGAGCTTTATGCTTTTTGCATTTTCTTTGACTGTTGTGTCAATGTTTCTATGGTGTCTTCTGCCCCTGGGATTCTCTCTTCTATCTCTTGTATTCTGTTGGTGATGCTTGCATCTATGTTTCCTGATTTCTTTCCTAGGTTTTCTATCTCCAGGGTTGTCTCTCTTTCTGATTTCTCTATTGTTTCTATTTCCATTTTTAGATTCTGGATGGTTTTGCTCATTTCCTTTACCTGTTTGATTGTGTTTTCCTGTAGTTCTTTAAGGGATTTTTGTGTTTCCTCTTAAGGGCTTCTAGGTGTTTACCTGTGTTCTCCTGTATTTCTTTGAGGGTGCTATTTATGTCTTTCTTAAACTCCTGTACCATCACCATGAGATTTGATTTTATATCTGAATCTTGCTTTTCCGGTGCAATGGTGTGTTCAGGACTTGCTGTGGTGGGAGTATTGGGTTCTAATGATGCCAATTAACCTTGGTTTGCATTGCTTACATTTTTATGCTTGCCCCGAATCATCTGGTTACCTCTAGTGCTACCTGCCCTTGCTAAATCTGACTGGAACCTGTCCTTCCTGTGATCCTGGTTTTGTCAGAACTCCTCAGAGTCAAGCTGTCTCTGTGATCCTGTGATTCTGGGATCCTGTGACCCTGGTCTTGTTAGAGCATGTAAGAGTGGAGCTTCCTCTGGGTGTTTTGGGACTGGCTGCAGAGTTTGCACCTAAAGTCTGCTCAGAGCACCAGCCCAGACAGAAGAGAAGAAACCTGAGCCACTGGGCTGGCAGAGTATGTGCCTGGTCCCGCTGTTCCTAGTTACTCCTGGTGTTGGGATAGATGTTGCTTACTCCTCACCTCTGATCCTAGGTGTGTTAGAGCATCTGGGAGTGAAGCTTCCTCTGAGTATTGTCCAAAACAAAGATGTAAATAATATACTAGGATTTATTCCTAGCAACAAAAGCTACAGGCAATGCATACAATTCTTGCATTAGGCAGTATTTGATGGAATTATTTGAAATATTCAGGATATTATGAACATCAAAAGCACAGAATATGCAATTGTTTTATAATTGTAAAAAGCAAGCCCAATGTTAGTGATGTATGTTTTCACATTTCAGGGAGTTGCCTGTGTCTATGGGTTGTACTTTGTCTTCTCTTTGGGCCTTGAAAGAAGTAAGGCAATGCAGAATGGGTTAGGCTGCAGCTATAAAGAGCTGAGTCTGAATTCTCCCTCCTTGTCTGACTAGTTGCATACTTTTGCAAAAAGTTTGGGTTGGGAGTCAATGGTCAATGACAATGTAACTATCAAGTCCATTTGAAATTTCATCTCTATCACTTAACATCCTTTTAACTTCAACCACACTGCCCAGTAGTAATAAATATTCCTATCACATGCAGATAATGAAGCACATTTCTCACACTAATGAGAAAACTGACAACAATGGTTAATATGTATTATTTGTGTTTTGGAAGATATGAAATACAACATGAACAAGACTCAGGAATCCTGGTGAGATAGCCTGAAGGAACAAAGAAAACAATTAATGCCAGCATTCAGAGAAATAAGATAAACATGCTTCTCTTTTTTAAAATTGGCATTCATGTGTGTGTGTGTGTGTGTGTGTGTGTGTGTGTGTGTGTGTGTGTGTATACATATGCCACAGCACCCATATGGAGAATAAAGGACAGTACATGGAAGTTGATTTTTTTCTTTTACTTTTCCCTAAGTTCTGGGGATCAAACTTAGGTCTTTGGTATAGAGGTGAGTGATCGTGTTGGCTGTGTCATCTTACCAGCCTGTATCTGCTTTTGAACTAAATGCTACATTCATTTTGTTGAATAGCAATTAGATAGTAATTAGTTAAGTAATATTAGCTAATTAATATTATTTAACTAACCAATATCTAGAGACTCACAGAAGTGTTTTTTAAGGATATAAATACATGTGATTCTTAAAACTCATTGATTTAATACGTATGGGTTTAGAGGAGGTTTTAGCTTTTTTTTTTCTTCTTCTTTTTTTTTTTATTAGATATTTTCTTTATTTACATGTAAATTTTCCCTTTCCCAGGTTCCCCTCCAAAAAACAAACAAACAAACAAAAACAACAAGAACAAAAGACTTTTGCCTCCCCCCTCCACATGCCTGTCACCCCACCCTCTCCCACTTATTGGCCCTGGCATTCAACTACACTGGGGCACAAAACCTTCACAGGGCCGAGGGCCTTTCCTCCTATTGATGATCGAATTTGCAATCCTCTACTATACACATGCTGCCAGAACATTCAGTCCCACCCTGTATAGTCCTTGATTGGTGGTTGGGTCCCTGGGAGCTCTGAGGGTACTAGTTAGTAATTGTTGTTTGTCCTAAGGGGCTGCAAACCCTTGAGCTCCATAGAACCTTTCTCTAACTCCTTCATTGGGGACCGTGTACTCAGTTCAATGAATGGCTGTGAGCCTTTACATCTATATTAGTCAGGTATTGTCAGAGCCTCTCAGGAGATAGCTACATGCTTGTCCTTCCTTCAGTCTCTGCTCCATAGTTAATCTCTGCCACTCCTTCTGTGGGTGTTTGATTCCCCTTTTTAAGAAGGAATGAAATGTCCACCTTTTGGTGTTCCTTCTT
>JADRCD010200919.1:0-16629 GCA_019843815.1 Montemys delectorum
GCCCTTGGTCACCATTTTACTCAGTGAGAACACTGAAAGTAGTCTCAAGGCCAACAGCTAAGGTCCCCTTGTCCTGTGGGCAAGGTTGTCCCTTGTTCCATTAGGGACAGCATTCTACCATCAATGGAGAGACTAGTTCCCTTCCTACTTATAGACAGTAATTTGACAATCTGTAAAGACAGTCTTAAAATTGTATTTCTTTATTTGTGTGTATGTGTGTGGGTGGGTTGCCATGGTACACATGTGACAGTCAGAGGTCACATTTTACTAGGCAGTTCTCTCCTTCAACCACAGGACTCTGGGGTTCAAACAGAGGTCATCAAGCTTGGCAAGCGCTTTTAACTACCAACCCAAGGGTTTTTTCTTTCTAATATATGGTGAACAATTTCCAGAGAAAATATTAAATAATGTATACAATGTGTTCAACACAAAATATATATAGATATGTATGAAAGGGTCCTAACAGAGTACCATGTACAATCATTAAATATAATGAAAATGAAAAAACCCACATTGCCAAAGATAAATAATAAATAAATGTACAAGATCTCTAATATGTTCAAAGAAAATTTTAAGATTTAATACCTGATGTAAAATGAACAGTGATGTGAGAGACCTGAGCATGCCATCCTAAGATATGTTCCTTTGCTATAGAGATGCTGTGAGCTGAACATAATGAGAAGCAGAAAGGCCAGAGCACCCCGTCCCTTATTTGCTTAAAAGCAGGCTATAAATTTACAAGGACTAAAGATGTCTTTATTTTCCCACTACTATGGAGAAAAAAGTGTTAACTACTGTAGACTTTAGACATTTGGCCTGGGGATGACACGAGGAGACTGTTCACTGGTCTTTCTCTGCAATTTATCTGGCTCCTATCACTTTCGAGTCTCCTGCGATACTCTGATCCTGCCTTCACAAAAAGCAAAAATACATCATATTTTGCATCACTTGTTCTTCTAACATTTGTCTCTTGCATATTTTACTCCATGTTTTAGGAATTTCCAAAGGCAATGTTTAATATTAAATTTTGATTATGTAAACAGCATACAACTTCTCCCAGTTACTATATTCCAGGTCTCCATAAAATTAAAACCCTAAATATTTTCAAGATCCCCTTAAAGACTGTTGTGAAGATGGAACAGTTGGTACGTGGCTTGCTGTGTAAACATGACAACCCGAGTTCAGCTCCCCAATACCCACACAACAAGCTAGGAATGGTGGTGCATGCTCATTATCCCAGCACTGAGGAGGCACAGACAGCAGAGTCCCTAAAGTTGCTGAATCTTTTCAGTTATAGGTCCAACAAGAATCTATCTCCATAAACAAGGTAGAGAATGATAGACATTTGTTGTCAAGCTATGACCTCCACACACACATTTATCATACACACACCCCTCCTAAGGATCCCAAATATTTCCTAAGGAACAATGCAACAGGCTTGGCCTTTGTATGTATAATCTAAAGACATTTTAATTGTAAGTATAATCTAAAGACATATTAATCAGTTCATTTGTTAGCCAATGTTTCTTCATGGTCCTCAAATATTTAATAATGACAAAGGTATTTCTTCAGTATTTAAAAACTTATCATAACACACATACCTTGGCATGTTGCAAATGTCCATAGAGCTCTTAATATCATTAAATGTTTCCTTTCCTGAACTTCACCAACATACTGCTTAAAGTACAATGATTCTCATTGCTCCCATTTCACAGCCTTATAGAGGATTTTAGAGGGACTGGTTATCCTATGCTATTGAAAATGTTGTTTTCTGCCTTTATGAATGCTTATTGTAGTTTAAATATTTTGAGATAAAAGCTTCTTGCTTTGTTTAAACTTTAAATGCAAACTCATAAAATGGTTCTCACATTTTATATATACTCACATACATATATATAATTATATAATACATATAATTATATAATATATTGTATATAATTATTTATAATATACATATATAATATATGTTAATACATGCATATATTATATATAATTAAATGTGAACAAGCTCAACTAATACACAAATCAGAGAAACCTTGTATAGGCTTGACCATTGTTTATTGGATCAATAGGTTGATATATTGCAGAAGGTCACAGAGGTCAAATACCTGAATCCTGAGTTAGCCTATATACCTACTCTACATAGCAAAAGTGCTGTCTCATTCCATGCTGCACTTTCCACATCATTATAATGATCAAAATAGTAGTATCAATTCCATGTGATAGTGGAGGTTAAAAACTACAGGGAAGATGACACACAAATACTCTTGGTTTTACAATTAAGGAAAACATGCCAAATAGAGAAGCAAATGCAGTGAATCTGAATAGTCATCCACAGTGGCTTCTTCCAAAAGCTATGCATGACTTTAATAAGGAGCGAATTAGAGAACATAAGCAGCTATTCCTTCTTGCACGTCTCACCCTCTTTCACAAGCCTAGTACAGAGCCAAGGACTCAATTTGGCATTTTGAGTTTACTTTTTTTTTTTTTTTTTTTAATTTCAGTTTCAAGAGGGCATTAGGTAGTAACAATTTCATACTCTTTACATTTAGAACATACTCTCTTTCATAAAAGAGACCATGGCATATCACTGGTCTTTATTCTACAGCACTATATATTTTTTTTTAAATTTGGTCACAAGTGCACCATATACTGATATATAACCTAGGTTTGAAGAAGAAGCTGTTTGGATCTTAGAATCTCTCCCAGCTCATCCACTGTATTACCTAACTTAGGTTGATGCTCACTGCTCCTGACTCTGACTTTTTGGGTATATATAATATCTACTATTCATACTATTCATACCCACATACTCTGTGTCATTCTCCTATTCGTGCCCTGTCCTCAGGAGCTCCTGACCTGTAATCCATGGCTGAGTGACTCAGGGTTGGCCAGGAGCTTTGTCTCAGGCTTCCCTGGAATACTTGTCAGCACCCCATGTGCTTCTTTCACTTTCATCTGGGCTGGCCTCTTAATTAGTAGCATCCTTCCTCCATTCTCTCATTTCATATGTTACTACTGGAGGGTCTTCATCCTGCAAGACTTTAACTGGTACTTAGCAATGAAAATATCTGGGGTCTCCAGAGCAATGTCCTTATTTATTGCCACAGACAAGTCCTCGCCTAGAAATCAAACATCAGACCCAAATTCAAGCCCAATTATCTTTTCTCCAAAGTGGAAGGAATGGGGGAGGGGGGAATACAGAGGCAAATGTTTTCTCCATTAAGTCTCATGTCTAGTACTTGTGCCTCTCTCTACCTTGCGCCTATCATCTAGAGATACACAAAAGACTTTCCGGAACTGTCACTGCACTGAACTTCTCCATACTGTACTGCAACTCCTCTGCAGTGTGCATGCAGCTCATCTTCTGTCCTACTGAGTTTAACACTTTGGTCCGGTGATGACACGTTTCCCTCCCTTCTTAGGTATTGAAGGAAGCCCTCCTAGGAATACAAGCCCTCCTCCACCTTTGTCATACACTAGTGTTTTTCTGAGATGTAATTTCCTTTTCTTATAAATATCTTATAACTCTTCAAGGGAAAGTGAACCTTTTTCACTCTCTAGACAAGGATTAGTAGTTTTAATCTCCCCTTCTAGTAGAAATCACATTGTTGGTACCCAAGGCTGCTGTTTTGTTGGTTCTATTCCTCTGTGCTTTCACTCTACCTCAGTCTTTCTGTCCAACCATCCTCTAAAGCTGTCTCTGTCAGGTCAACTCTAGCTGCTATGTTGACTTTTCTGAGCTAGGTAGGTTCTCTTCTTACCCAGTTAGAGCAGTTAATAAAGATAATTGTTCAAGTTAATTTCACTTCTACTTGGTTTCATACATTTACCTTGTAATAAGCTCCCTGTATAGATTACTGACTCTAAAATACAGTACTCTCACTTGGGCCTGATTCCTGAATTCTGAAAAATTTGTGAAGTCATCTCCTGGACATATAACCCAATATCTGCTAGGCAGACCCCTTATGTGTTCTCAATTGTGCTTGCTCCACCCTCACTTAATTTGCATTCTGGCAGCATTCCTACTCTTCATTATCAATCCCCTCCTATCATTGCACAAATTCAAAATCACAAGAGAAGCCTCTTATTTATTTTCTCTTTGCTCACAACAGCAATATGATAAATTTTTACTCTCTCTATTGCCAATCTTTTAAACCTAAGCCAAGGTATTATTTTATTTACCCATTGAAATTACCTCATAATTTAACTTTCTGCTTGTGTCCTTTCACTCTTGGGTATTTTTATTTTTCAATCAACATAGCAAAATAGAATTGTATCTAAAATCTACGTGAAAATGTATCATTCCTCTTTTCACGCCACAATGTCTTTGTTTTAGAAAGACTACAAATTCCTTACACAGCTCTAAAGCCTTTCTTCTCCATGCCTCACAGATCATGTCATCTTTTCTGACACACCTTTGATTACAATGTTCCCTGAAATCTGAAAACATGACAAACCTGCTATAGTCTCAGTCCCTTTGCACTTTTCTTTCTAATAAGAAACATGTACTTGTGTTCTTATTGTTCTTTAATTATTTTGTCTCTGCTTAAATATCCATTCATCAAAACACTCTTCCATGACACTTCATGTAAGGCACACACCTGTCCATAGGCTAGCTTTTGTATCTTCAGAGTCATCTACTACCTGGGGAACATTTCATGCTTGAGTCTGCCTTGTAGTATTAGATACAGACTCCAATGAGGGCTATTGATTTATTAGCTTTGATTTGTTGCTGGCTTCCCTGAACCTAGATGAGTGCTTGGTAATGGCTAGGAACATATTTACTGATTAAACATTGTGTACACAAAACTCTTTAAATGAGATTGAAAGTAAGTAAGGCATACGAAGTTCATAATGGTTCCTGGCAAAGATACTCAAAATGATGGATGGTGGCCTGTTACTTCAACAGACTGAAGACATCTGTCTACACCATTTTACCTCCCATCCTGATCAAAAATCGATGTTAATGCTAATTTAACTTTTGGTCAGGGTAGTGACCACATGAAGATAATCAAGCACCAGAGAAACAGAAAGTTATATACACTAAGCAGACTGGAAAACCAAGAAGAACTCACCAACTAAACTGATATTATTATTTAAACTTGACCTCTGTCAATAGGTACTGGCCAGTTGATCCCACAGAGCTAATTAGAACCCCATCAGCTCTCATTCTCATAAGTGTAGGTGATGGTCATGCCCATACTGGGTAGAGTAGAAGTGAGAATGGGTTCCTTTTATAGTTAAAGTGGAACAAACCTGACAGATTTCATGGACCAGCAGTTTTTATTGCTGGTATCTCTTCACCAAATCATCTGCCCAATATTTACATGACCTACTAATATCACTGTTTTAATTTCAGTGTGAAATGTACTCCATAGGTTTCATATGTTTGGGCCTCTGATCCCATAAGGCATCCTTGTTCCTGTAGGTTGTAGAAACTTGGTGACGGGGAGCCTTGCTGGTGGAAAGAAGTCATTAAGGGTTGGTTTGTAAAGGGTAGACCTATTTAAGGTTCAAGCCTTACATGTCTGCATTCGGTCTGCCAACAGGCATGATGCCTCCACTCCACAATCCTGCTGCCTCTGCATTGCTCTACCACAGCTGCCTCATTGTGACAGACTGAAATCCCTGTGAAGTCAAAAGATAAAATTAACTTTCTTAGAGTTGTCACAGCCACATTAAGAGTAATTGTGAGGTTTAGTGTTAATTGTCAACTTGACAGAATCTAGAATCACCTGAGTTTGGTGTACAGGCAATATCATGTGTGGGTTTTATGTATTCTTTATCACTACCTGTATCTCCCTACTCCAGAAGCATATTCTCTCCTCAATCCACATTTTCATAATAGGAGAAAAGATAATGCTTTTTTTCTTGTATAATAGAGTATGTGACTCACACAAAGTTACAAAGGAAGGAAACAGAGATCTAGCAATTAAAGACCAAAGACATTTTCTTGTCTTGAGAATTTATTTCTATAACACAACAACCAGACTAAGAAAGAAGTCACTGTATTGTATGTAGCACTCAGTCCACAAATGGCAAAGTACTCTGTTTAGCAGCCAGACTAGGAACAAAAGTAGAACTCATGTGACAACTAGACTAATGTAGTTAAGATCTACCCAATAGCTGATAGTTTACATTGCTTCCAAAGCCTCCAGCTTCCAACTGGAAAAAAATGCATGTTCATCCTTAATCAGTCACATAGAATGCCATGTCACTTCCTAACACAACTACAGGGTCTCCATGGTGATCATCTCCACTTATGACATACTTGAAGGTCATTGGAGATAACCTCACAGTGTGTAGTCTTCATTAGTCTGATTTCTACTCAAAATATCCATGTGAGAAACTTTGTCATTAGTTACCAGGAATTAAATAAGGGCCTCCTTCTGTCCTATTGTTTATCCCTAAAGACTGACTTTGTTCCAGAGAGAGTATTGCATGCATTAGAAGATGAGCTTCAAAAAACTAATTAATGATTCACATATTTGACATTGCTTAATGTTTAAATTAAGTAAACATCAAATGGACTAGATAGATTAGTGTGTTATTGCACTATCTGAAAGCATAAAGTTTAAGATCTAAAATGTGGCAGAAAGTAGAGAGAACGTGATGAATAGAAAATGGGAACTGCTTTACCAGATGAATGTTATTGGAGTGCAGAAGGGCAGCACCTTAAAGTAGAAGCAGTAGAGATGGTCAAAAAGGAACTACTCAATAATTTCAATTCCGGTCATGGTAACCAATAGTGGAAACCAATAGTCACCACCTACAAATTAGAAGACTACAAGAAATTTAAAGAGGAAATAGTAAAATTAGACCTTAGAACTGAAATTCACATAAAAAAATCAGAGTCATTTAAAACGTACATATGTGAGGGTAGAAAACAAAAGAAGGTGGAGAAACAAGACGATCCGTATAATATTGATATTGAATAATGGATTTAACCCCAAACCTTACTGCACACTTATTGATTTATTTTGTGTGAGAGTGTGAGGGCAGGCATTGTGCTATGGCACTCACGTGGAGAATAAAGTGATGCCTTCCAGGCTTTGGTTCTCTCCTTCTACCATGTGGCTCCAGTGTAGCAAGTGCCTTTACCTATTGAGCCATGTTGTCAACTTCCCTACTCCCAAAAAGGCTTAAAGCAGAAGCAAAGCCTAATACTACATACCATAATTCATAATACATAGCCATTATCGGAATGACATGCCCAGATGCTCAGTGATGCCCTTCATAAATTACAAATATAGGAAGATGCAGAAAAATAGATGAAATCATCTCAAATCATAACAAACTTTATTATTCTTATCACAAGCTAAAATGATAATATTGGTAGAGTACAGAAGGTCTGAGAAAAACATTAATAGGGCAGATCATGTATCTCTGCATAGCATTCAGAGTATTCACAGTAACACACACACACACACACACACACACTGTTGTTATCAGAGAGCATGAAATATTTTGAATAAGTGGACTAAACAGTAGACATTAAGGGAAGAGTCAAAATTCTAAAACACAGAAATAATACAAATAAGTTCAGATCACATTGTGAGAAAGAAAATCATACATGAAAGACCATTACATCTGGAATGGGTTTTGCAAATTCCATTCAGCAGGGAGAGTTGCAGGTTTGAATCCAACAATGAATTAGAAAATTAAAATTACAACAATTCTTAAAACCCAAAGTAAAAAGCTCAGCTTACCATAATATCATGGCAGAGGTGGATTTTAAAGTGAAGGTTTGCTCACTAAATAGATACCAATTAATCTGATAGAAGATTAACCAAATATGACTCATGAAGCTATAAAAATAAAAGAAAGGCCACTAAGCGGGCAAAGACTTTTGTCACTAAGTCTGATAATATGAGGTTCATTTCTCAAAATGTCCATGATAGAAGTAAAGAACTGACTTCGTCTATTTCCCCATTGACCTCTCTATAAACCATGGTACAAGCCTCTGCACACACACCTGCACATGCATGTACACATGAATAATGAAATTTAATAAAATTGTTTGTAATTAAAAAAATAACTGACTGAGAAGCAAAGTAGCAATGGAGGGATTAAAAAGATAGTTAATACTTAAATAACAATCAAACAACCAAACTTTGAAAAATGTATCAAAAAAGGCAAACTGATAAGAAAACCCAATTAAATTTCAGGGTGAGGGGACAAAGAAGTACAGGTATACAAAAGAAAGAAATGACAACATAAATTAAAAAAAAGTATTAGATGTTACTTTGTTATTTATTTTTTTCTGTTCTATTTCCTTTTTAGTCATTCTTCTTTCATATATCTTGACTGTAATTTTTTCCTCCTTCCCCCACAGTCTCTCCCCTATTCTCCTCCCTTTCTTTCAGACCCTCCTCCACTTCATCTCCTGTCAGAAAAGAGGAGGCCTTCCAGGGAAATCAACCCAATGTAGCAGAACAAGCTACCATTAGACCAGGCATATCTTCTCATATCAAGGTTTGGTGAGGCAACCCAGTAGGAGGGAAAGTGCCTGAAAGGCTATGAAATGAGTTAGAGACAACCCCTACTCCCATAGGAACCTTGAGCTATACAACCATAGGGCTATCTGGCTGTGACATCTGTCACTCCATTGATAGCCAGAGTTGATTCATCTGATCTGGTTGGCTAGATAGGTGTTCTCATTCTCCCTCACTGCTCCAAGTGCATCCCTATTGAAGCTGCACACTCTCAATTTGTCAAACAGTATGAATGTCCCCAATAGAGGAGGATATGTCTTTTGCCAAGGGTATATGAGTAACTGCTCACTTCTGCTAGAACCTCCAAATAAGCTCTTGAAGTCCAAAAGTGTAAGATTTTTAGAGCTAAATATGATGAGCAAGAATGTATAACTGAGATCCAAGTCAACTCAGAAAGTCTAAAGTGACAATTTTAATAGAAGAAAAGGTGTTAAGGAACAGCCCTGAGTAGAAACTTCATTTCCAGGGAAACTACCAATACCAAGCCTTCAAACAAAACTATTTAAAATCCATCAAAAGAATTCTGGAGAGTAGGAAAGAAAGGGAAATACCCAGTGAATTTTATTACGAAGCATTACATGGATGCTGTTGCTGATAAAGATGACCTCTAACAGAAACTGAGGCCTCTGAAGTCCACCAGTGCACAGTTCTTACATGAAATGGTAGAACACAATATTCACCATTGTGGATTTAAAGTACTACATACAAATCAGTCTGAATTTATTCTAGAAAACCTGTTAACACCGTTTATAATATTAAAAACAAAGTTCTCAATAGTAGGTAGATCTGCGTGACACAATGATGGGTGGAGTGCTGACATCTCTGAGATTTGGAGAGGACTGAGAAATTTCAAGGCACAATTGTGTCCAAGAATCCTCAAGAGAATATCTCTAGAATTGTTCCATACAGACATACATCTGTGCATTCTCATGTCCTATATAGAAATGGCATAATGTTTGTATTTACTCCATACATATCCTTATTTAATCATCTCTAGGTTATCAATAATCCTGAGTACAATGTAAGTGCTATGTCAGTGTTGGTATTAGTTAGTGCTTAGCAGATCGGTGTATTTAGGGTTTCTATTGCTACGAAGAGATACCACAACCTTGGCAACTCTTATAAAGGAAAACATTTCATTGGGGCTGGCATACAGGTTTCGGGGTTTAGTCCATTGTCGTCCTGGTGGGAAGCATGGCAGTACGCAGGCAGACGTGGTACCGGAGCCAAGAGATTTACCATCTGGATCGGTAGACAGCTGGAAGAGAGACACGGGCTTGAGAATCTAAAACCTCAAAGCCCACCCTCAGTGATATGTTTCCTCCAGCAAGATCATACATACCTACTCGACCAAAGCCACACCTCCTAATAGTTCCACTCCCTTGAGACTACGGGAACCATTTCCACAGGCTTAATAGCAGGAAAATCCAGTCTGTACTGTTCACTACAAAATGATGTGTTTTCTTTAACTTTACATTCAAATATTTCCACTCTAGAGTTGATTGATGCTGTAGGAGCAGGTGGATCTGGGGTCCAGCCATATTTAATTCACATCAAATATTACTGCATTAAAGACTTTAAGAAAATATTCTCTTTCATTCTAGGGTACATGATGTGAACAGCCACGAGAAGCAAACAGAAGACGAGAACTGAGATTTCTCATCCCTACAAGGTCTCAAGACAGCATCATGCTGGGTCTCCTCATGCTCATAAAGGACCTATGACAGTCTCCCAACTTCATGTTACAGCTGAGGGATTACCCAAGCAAGTTAAGTTGATGAGGTGTTACAAAGTGCAATAATACCCCAGTCATTGTTTTCTGAATACTTGTGTGTGTATGTCTGTGTATCTGTATGTGTGAGTGTGTGTGTGTGTGTGTGTGTGTGTGTGTGTGTGTGTGTGTGAGAGCACACACAGAGGTCAGAGGACTACCTTGGTGTTATTTGGCAGCAGCTAATCACCATTAATTTTTTTGACAGTCTTTCACTGGTTTGGAACTCTGGCCAGTGAGTGCAGGGATACACCGTCTCTGCATCCCACCATCTTAGGCTTTTAGAATTCTGAATCTGGGAGTCAGACTCAGGTCATCTTGCTTGGGAGACTTTACTGGTAGAACTCTCTCACCAACCTTCTTTACCATTTAAGGGAAGAATCCCGAAAGACCTCTAGGGTCTTCGGTCATAGTGCGCTTCTTTGCTGCCTTAGCCTGGGTACTCCGTCCTCTCAGACAATGACCCCTTGTTTTTTCTCTTAAACTCTTCCCTGGGGCCGTGGCATCACCGAGGCACCTTTTCTGTTTCCTGTTGCCTCTGCTCTACACTCTTCTGCTGTTTCACTCTGAACTAGAATATCCCTCCAAATTCACTTGTTAATCCTAACTCCGGTGTGGTGATATGTAGAGCTGGGACCTTTCGGAAATGGATAGGTTATAAGGAGAGAGATCCTGTGGATGGAATCAGTGCTCTAGTGAAAGAGTCCACAGAAATTTCTCTTTCTGGCCCTTTGGCCAGGTTTCTGTCTATGAACCAAAAGCCAGGTAAGCTAGCAAGGGACGGTGAATCTATCAATGCCTTGAGCTAAAACTCGCCAGTCTCTAGAGCTGAGAGAAGTTAATTTCTGTTCTTTATAGTCCGCTGGTCTGTGGCACTGTTACAGCTTCTGGAAGCAACTCAGGCCTCCTCTCAAAACCTAGGTCTGACTGCAGCAGATACCTCAGCAGGCACACAGAAGGTCTCTTTTGAATGCCTCTTACTTTCCATCCCCACTGAGGCCTACTGAGCTTCTTATTATCCCAGCCAATCTGTCTTAATCCTCTTAATCCTCCAGCCAGCATCTAACAGGTCCAAGAGGTTTGTACCAGGGCCAGGGCCTTTCTTGTTACCAAGCCTCTTCAGCATTTCTTTGACTGGGCCCACTCCAAACTCCTGGCAGAAAAATAATGCTCACTTGACAAGCTTGCTTTCTGAAGTGACACCTTTCAAGACTTACATAGGGCAGATGTTTGTTCACAGTAGTTGCTGACATAGAAAGAAATAGAGAACGGGGAAATGAAAATCAAAGCCAGTGCTTTGGTTTGAATAAAGAAACTAGTATCCATTGTCTTTGTTTTAAGGAGAGGAACACGGAGAACTGGAAAGATTGAGCAACTTGGTGAAAATGCCGGGCAGCAAACGACTAGATTTTGCTTTTCTAGCCCCATAGTCTGCTCTTCCCTTCACCACTCCACACTTCATGGCATGAAGATACTGTTTGAAATCGGTTATAAAAGTCGATGAAATTATGTTAATAGAAAAAAAGGTGTTTCAAGAGTAAAGACGTTTAACAGATTTGGAGTTATACTGAAAAATAAAACATAAAAAAGAAAAAATAAACCAAAAGAAAAAAACCTCTGGGATCTTTGTTGCCACGGTCCAGCTGCTTCCACCTGGATCGCTTAAAGAAGTGTGCACTGCCCTCTACCGGCAGAGACAAAAAACTACAGCATATTTTTTTGCTGGTTCTGCTGTCTATCCGACTTACAAACAGGTTTGATTCTTCCTCTCATATTTGCTCCGAGAATGAATTTATGAGCTACTGTAGTCTTGCCTGCTCATTTACTCTACCATCACTATTAATTAACATATTGTTTAGCAGAAATGTTTAGAGACTAAGGCTGTAGTTGCATGAAAATGATTCCAGGACAGCAGAAGCTGACATACACATGGAAGCGAAGGACCTACCAGACAGGTTGTTTGCTCTAATACTGGACCAAATTATAGACAGGCACATGAAGTTTTAAAATCATTATTCTTTTCCTGTGTTTATGAAATAGACTTGATTTTCAATAGATTAACTTCAGTATTGTGCCACTGATGTAATCATCTGTCCAGGAAACAAAAGAATTATTAAAGTCTTTGAATTGCTGTGTTGGTCCTGGGGTAAATCTGGGAAGAAATCAGTTATCTTATGGTTTGTCAATGGAGATAGACAGGATAAATGCCTATGCAGCAAGCTTTGGAATCCCAGTGTGCCATAAGCGTGGACAAAGCCAGGTCTACAGGGGAGACTGCTCCCAGGGTGAGAAATAGAGAACACGACTGAAGGGAACTGCAGGGATTTCAAACAGGGATCTTCTGCGCATAGTTACAGAAGCGGCTCCCTAGGTTCCATACACAGTTCTCACTGTATGGGGAACAGTGAGAATTAAATGAGGAATGGCAAAGACAAAAGAGTTAAGAAGGGGCTGGTGGTGTTGCGTGCAGTATCTGGATTACAGACCACGGGTGTGACACACATAGAAAGAGAGTAGAAAATCTGGAAGGATGATATTTTAAATCCTACCATGCTTGTTCTAATCCTATCTTATTCAATGTAAAATGACTACTTTACATAATAGAATTTGACTACTCTAAGAGGAAATTGATACAAATTTTATACTGTAAAATACATTTCTAATGTTATATTCCCTAAAGTATTTTGATTGATGATTATATTAAAGGGATAAGTACCAGATTTCCCTGAATGTTCTTTTACATAACTATATAGTGCCTCTTCTGTGTTAAAGTGAATGTGAGATAAAGGAATTTTTGAAAAATCTTCTTTAGTACATATTCTTCAGCCCCCTTCAAAAATATTAATTTCCCACTATATTTTATTAACATAAAACAAGTTTCCCATTATAGGCTATCTACTGCCCATGAGTCTCATTTTTAAAAGCAAGATGTCTCTTGTATTAAATAAGATTTTGTATGGAGGAGTTTTAAAAACATTCTCTCACACCTACCTCATCATGATTTCCACTTCTTGCTGTCTGAGTGTATGCTTGTATAGACCAGAGGCGCTGAATGCTGTGGCTAATGGTTTTCTACCTTATGTATATTGAAGAGAGACTGAGAACTACCCCATCACTGAGAATCCATATCCTGTCTCATCATTATGAATTCATACCCAGTAGTCATACACGAGTTTGGAATTCAGATGACGCTTCCACAGCTAGAGTAATTTATTGTAATGAACAAATAGCTAATGGAAGTTTAATACAATACCAGCTTTCGCACTCAGGTAAATTTTATTAGTGATAGATTATTGCTTAAGTCTTTTGTCTCAGGATCTTTCCCTGCTTTCTACATCTCTTATAATTTTGGCATTATTCAATTATGTGATGTACTTAAAGTATATGAGCATATTATTAAGACTGATATTACTTCTAACTTCACTGTGGGATAATTGCAATCCATTCTCCTATGCTCTGAAAACACCACAGACATAGTGAAGAATGGCATGGCGTAGTTTCTTCGAATTCCTCGCCTCACTTATTTCAGCCCTTCCAGAGCCATTGAGCTCCTCCTTCCAAGGGGTACCACTCGCAGAAATATGTTCCCTTGCACAGTCATCTGGAAATGCTGACCTCGTAGGCAAATGGCTTTTAACTTTTGTGAATTTGCCTACTAAAAGGCTGTTCCCCTGCCTACAGAATGGTCCCATTTCTGTAGCAGACCTGACCACTGGGAAAAGGGTCATAATTCATTTATAAACTGACAGTAAGCTGTAAATTTAAATGAGAAGGACTACCAGGTATCACCTGCTGTCTGTATTGTGGGAAAATTTATTCATGTTTTTGAGAAAGCCCATTCTTTTCACCACAACGCCCGTGTAGGTTGATGCATGCTCCAAATTCTCCTGTTCTAGTTGGGCAAGCTCCCATGATCTTTGGGTTCAGGTTATTCACAAGAAAGGCAAGCTGTGTTGCCTTTCTAAATCACCTGAAGATGATTTAGAATGGCCTCTGTGGTTCCCTGAGTATTATCCTAGATCCTTTGGTTAACCTTTATTTTCGTACAGGATAAGGATAGAATATGGACAGGTGAGATGGTTCTGCAATTATAGGCACTCGATGATAGATCTAATGACTTGAGTTCAGTGATCAGGACTCACATGATTGAAGAAGAGAACTACCTCCTGTAAGAGAAATATTTCTGACTCTATACACACTAATTATTAAAAATAAGAGAAAGAATATACATAAATACCCATTTTCGCATTGAAGTCATCTTTAAGCCGTTACCAGTCTTAGTGAGATTTGGAAAACTCAAAGCTGTACCCTTTTCAGAGTATCTGTTCCCCAAATCCTCTCTTTACTTGTCTCTGCCTTGTTTTCTGCCCTCCCTGATTGATGTCTGTGGATTACGTTTATTAGACTCTCTGTATATCTTGCTGTCAGATTCGCTCTCAGGAGACTCTGACAATGGACAGAGAGTTCGAAGGAAGAAGAACTATTTGCTGCCATTTCATTCCTGCTGGCTAGCAGGTGGTGGTTGTAGCATGCCTCAGTACAGGTTAGACAGTTTACTGTGACAAGCATTGGCCATGACTGCAATCTCACACAGTGCTGACATCTGCTGGTTTTCTTTCCCCTTTAGGGTTAGGGGTAGCCACGACTTCCCATAACCTAGTGTTTCTCCACTGCTCTTGGCTTCTTTCAATACTGCTGACCCTTGGTTAATTTCTTGTTGTAGACAGACCCTTGGGAAACACCCAGTGAATCAAGCCATGTAAAAGAATTATTTTTTTCTCTAGTGCAAATGGGACTAGTGAACTTTCTTTAGCTATAAACAAAGATAAGACATTGAAAGTCACTCCCTTCATTAGGCAGCCTTGAAAACTCAGACAGTTTCACTGTGAATGATCCATGATAAGGGATATACAGAACATATCTAGATTAGTTGTTACAGAATCAGAGACAATTATCTTAAAATTATGGAGGCCAGCCAGTCCCCAGACATGCAGGCAAAAGCTTGAGGCCCAGAGAGCTATTGACAATCTTCCAGTTTGAATTTTCAGGCCTGAGAACTAAGAGAGATGATCATGTAGATTCAGCAAAGCATCTGAAAGGCTGTGAACTATAGAGTCAATGTGCTATGGCGGAGACTCTCCATTGTCAGCATGGCAGGATTTAGAATCATCTGGGATACACAACTTTTGGGAACGTCTGTGAGGGAGTTTCCAGAGATAATTAATTGAAGAGCGAAGGTTCGTCCCAATATGAGTGATATCATCAATGGGTTGGTGTCTCAGAGTGACTGAAAAAGGAGAAAGTAGGGCTCCAGCATTCATCTCTCTCTGCTTACTGATTGTGGAGCAATGTGATCCTACATTTTACAGCCACCTCCATGCCTTCTATCCCATAATGGATTCTACTCTCATAAATATAATCCAAAGTAATTTTTTCTCCCCACTAATTTGTCTTTTGTCTGGCATTTAGTTACAGCAATGAGAAAAATAACCAATGATTCTAATTTGAACACTCACACAAGAGAATCAAAACAATAATAAACAATATTCAAAAGTTGTAGAACTGGCTTTATTTGGGCTTTCAATTGACTAGATGGGGTCCTCCCATGTGAGAGAATGGAGTATGCATATCTTCTTACACTAATTGCTAACCTACTAGAGAAACACCTTAATAGTCATACCTAAAATAATCTTGACTGGGTGTGTGTTCACTCTGTGACCTTGTCAGATTGATACATTAAATTTTCTTGTAGCTGCTGAAGACAGTCTCTGGCAAGCAAGAAAATAGGGATCATCAGATCTACAACCATAAGGAGTCATCAAGCAGAAGTTCATGGTTTGCATTCAGGAATTTCAGGAAAAAAAATGTCCTAGCACCCAATTTAGTCACATGAGTAAGGCAGAATCTTGATTTCATCTTGTAAAGTTTGGCTTCTACCAGGAGATCCTCTATGAACACCTATTGGTTTTCTGGTCATCAGGACACAGAATTATTATATAATAGCCTCTGTCTTCAAACTCCTGTTTTTATTACACATGATAGTCAATGGGCTCTGAAGCACCTTTCATGTATGTATGTGTATACACACACACACATATATGTGTGTGTATATATATACATATATGTGTGTATGTGTATACACACACACACACACACACACATATATTTTCTTGTAGCAGCTGAAGATAGTCTCTGGCAAGCAAGAAAATAGGGACCATCAGATTTACAACCATAAGGAGGCATCCATATGTGTATATGTATATATATATATATATATATATATAGGATATGGATCTTTAAAGTCAGCAATATCATTATTTTGGGCTCTTTGAAAGGTAGTTTCTATCTAAAAAAAAAAAA
>JADRCD010200919.1:16729-42463 GCA_019843815.1 Montemys delectorum
AGTTTCTATCTAAAAAAAAAAAAATGCTTTCCCATACCAGATAAATGATTGTACTTGTTTGATCTATTCAATTGGAATAGAACACTGGATTTCTTTTTTGGACTTGTCTCTGCCTTGTAAAGCAAAATGACTAGGTGATCTGTGAGTTTTCTCTGTTGAAGGCAGAGCTACTGACAACAGCATCCTTCGAGGGCTTGTAATCAATAGGAATGGAACAACAACAACAAAAGGCACATTACTTTTATGCATGGGTCATTGCAGCACAAATCTATTTAGAGTGAACTTCATCAATATAGATGATTGCCTTAAGCTACAACATTGCCTTCAGTATTCATCAATTGAAAGCCCTCCAAGAATCCAGATGCCAAGCATATTAAAAAGCCATGCCTGGAACCTAGACTGGTCAAATGTGAGTCAGTGGGAAGAGACAAAGTTTTCCTAAATAATTAATTACAAATGTCATTGCTACTGACTGCTCTCTCCCTCACTGCTTCCTTTCTACCTTACTTTGCCTTTTTGTCTCTAGTATCTTGTCTCAGTCTATCATTCCAAAGAATCATTATCTTTCTGATGTACAGAGGCAACAGGCTGAGGCAGTGCCTGTCCAGTGACACCAGGTGGCAGCAGTGGGTTTTAGCCAATGAGTTCTCTCTTTACCAAGGGGCAGAAGTTGCCATGATTAAGAATTGACCACTTAAGTGAGGATTAACTAGATTTTGATTAGAAAGGGAGAGATAGATTTTCTTTTGACACTTTTATAATTAGTAGAAATATGTCTCAAATACTGTCAGAAAGTAAGCAAAGAAACCTACATGGATAGGTATGATTATAATCCATGAAATTCAATGTAACATATTAAATTAAGATTCTTTTTTCTTATAAGTAGTCAGTCTTCCTTTCAGAGACTCAATGAGTTCACACACACACACACACACACACACACACACACACACACAATCCCCTGAATTTAAAACATCAGTACTTACAACCCTCTACTTGGTCTCACCTGTTTGTAATGTGAAAGGGAGGGACTCGTCAAGGTGTGATTGATGTGTGAAAGGTGGCTTGAACTTTTGTTGATTGTTTTTTTGTAATGCTGCTCAGTGATTCTAAGGCTCTGGTCAAAATATCTTTTAACACAAGAGAAATCTATCAGTCTTCCTGGAAATAACTGAATTGTATGTCTTTTTTGTTCTTGTTGTTTTTTAAGTGGGAAATAAAACAAGATTAACAATTTGCTCTTAGTTTGGCATGCTGGGTCGAGAAATAAAGATCATACATTTTTAAAGATCCTAACAAGGTTTACTCAGTATTTACAAGTGTATGCTGATGCTATCCATATGGAAAGATGATAAAGTGGAAGAAATATGAGCTGAGTCTGGAGTTTTGTTGTAGTTCTGCTTCTTTTAATTTATTTTGTGTCCCCAAGTGAATAATAAAACAAACCAGGGACCTGGAGAGACAGATCAGGGAAAAGGGCATCTACTGCCAAGCCAGAAGCCTGAAATTGATCCTTGGAATCCATCTAGTGGAAGAGAAGATCTGGCTTAGCTACGCTGCATATTGACTAGCTTACTTTACAGACTGCCCTTGAGAAATTCTGCAGATCAGTGGTTAAAGCTGGAGTCAAGAGAAGGAACTAATTACAAATTATTTTGTTTCAGCAGTGGACAATTATTTCTGCCTTTCCATTATTTTTACCCTGTTCTCATTTTCAGAAAGCAAACTAAAGCCACTTTATTTAAAATTTGACACAGAAAGTAACACCAGGCACAAGAAATAGAAAACTATGATTCTGATGAAACAAAGAACCGTCCTAGAAGCTTAGACATACAAGGCAGATGAAAGCCAACCTATTTAGTGTTTGCCACATAAATTGTACTCTACTGCATTCTCTGAAATTAGAGTCTATATGTAGAGTATTTAAGGCCATCCTTTATTGAAATATATCTTAGATTATGGTAGCCAGATAACTGTCAATCAAAATAATTAATCTTCACCAAAACAGCCCTAGTGAAGTGGGAAAGTTGAATGGCCAACAACAGCTGCCATTAACGGAGCTCTTGTAACATGTCTCTTAATCTATTCTTATTGTCCTCTTAGTTATTTCTCACTGTAGTGTGTCAAAATAAAATTTATGTGGTAGGTTATATGCAAGGGAATGAAAGGCAAGGAAAATTAAAAACTGTCCACAAGGGTAAGAGGATAAACTGGGATTTGAACCTTGAAATTCTTTATTATGAGTCTTGTTCAAAACTGTTATTTTAAGTACTTGGACATTGAACTGAATTTCTTTCCTGTGTTAATATTGAAGTTGGAATACAGGAGGAACGGCCCACAAACCACAAGAAACTTAAGAAGAAGGAAGACTAAAAGGTGGACATTTCATTCCTTCTTAAAAAGGGGAATCAAACACCCACAGAAGGAGTGGCAGAGATTAACTATGGAGCAGAGACTGAAGGAAGGACAAGCATATAGCTATCTCCTAAGAGGCTCTGACAATACCTGACTAATACAGATGTAGAGGCTCACAGCCATTCATTGAACTGAGTACATGGTCCCCAATGAAGGAGTTAGAGAAAGGTTCTATGGAGCTGAAGGGTTTGCAGCCCCTTAGGACGAACAACAATTACTAACTAGTACCCTCAGAGCTCCCATGGACCCAACCACCAATCAAGGACTATACAGGGTGGGATTGAATGTACTGGCAGCAGGTGTATAGTAGAGGATTGCAAATTCGATCATCAGTAGGAGGAAAGGACCTCGGCCCTGTGAAGGTTTTGTGCCCCAGTGTAGGGGAATGCCAGGGCCAATAAGTGGGAGAGGGTGGGGTGGCAGGCATGGGGAAGGGGGAGGCAAAAGGGGTTTGTTCTTGTTGTTTTTGTTTGTTTGTTTGTTTTGGAAGGGAACCTGGGAAAGGGAAAATTTACATGTAAATAAAGAAAATATCTAATAAAAAAAAGAGAAAAAAAAGAAGTATAGAAATGATGGAATTCCATTGACGAATTAATCAAATGAGCATGGATCTGTTCTTGGGCCTATCAGCTTCAGCATTGCTCTGTCTCTTTAAAAAAGAATCAGGGGCTGGAGGTAGGGCTCAGCTGTTAAAGGGTAGGCTTACAACTTAAAAAACTAAAGAACTGGAAAATTATTAATACTTAACATGAGTAATCAGTTTGCAAATATCCTCACTGTACACTTCCCTGTCATCTTAATGGAAAGGCTTTTAACATTTTATGCGATATCAATTGCTTAAAAATAGACAGCAGCCTAAACCATGTTGGAGGATTATTTTGTTCCTCTAGAATGAACCATACGAAAAGAAGTCCCACTGGTTTGCTCAGAAGAGAATCATACTCTGTTTTCCTTTATTGGTCTATGTCTCTTTTATCTCTTCTCCTAATGTGCCCAACAGTCTATAGATTAATGTTGCTCAGAAGTTGCCACTTTTCTCTTACTATTGTCACAACAGGAAGCAGCACAGGTAGTAATGAGTGATGTAAACTGTCGGCATCAATAATTGCTTTCAGGCAGTACTATCTTGCCAAATGTGCAAAAAAGAAAATAATAAGAAGAGAGAGGGAGAATTAAAATGCTTAGCTTCTAACAGAATCTATATTACATAGCTGCAAATTGCTTATATTATTCATAATTTTCAATAGATTAAAAGAGTACAGGGGGAAAAAATCGTAGCAGAGAACAGGCCTATGGGAATCATGTCATTCCATGAACTGATGAAATCTTCATTCAAGACAAAAAAAACTCTTTGGTACTTTTATGTACCAAATGTAGCCTCCTAGGCTACATTTTCCCCCTTGCCTTGACCAAGAGCTGACCAAGGCTCACCAGGGAGGTTCATTTAATTTCACATTTTATTAAAACACTTAATGCAAAGCCATGTTATAACTAAGGGTGAAGCACAAAGGCTGCACAAAGGAGCGCTTCCTCAGAACATAGTAATGAGAGAATTACCACATTAATCTGTGTATAAAGGCCCTTTAGAGATTTTCATGCCTCCTGTGGTTTCACTTTTCCAAGGATATGTGGGATCAAAGGAGCTTTAAACAAATTGCTCATTGTTAACCATTTCACATCTGTGGGTACAGCACTGTGAAGACACGGCTTCCATGGTGGCATACAATGTGACAACTGCTTTCAGCTGAATGCCACTTGGTATCAATCAGAAGAGACATACTTTGAACCAGCATGGGTAGAGCTGGCCCTTGGTCAACAAATGCATGCTAGACAAACTGAGGCTTCTCTGTTCAATAAGTGGATATACTTCTAAGTAACTAGTCTGTGATCTGTCTTAAAACTCAACCCAATTAAATGCTTGCAGATGAAGAGAATTCTGGGCAGTACTTCCATCACACTATTCGTGCAAGGTGACCATCCAGCCTGAAATACCATCAGGCTGCTAGCCTCTTTTGGAAGCTTCAAAAGACAGAAAGGTCAGAGATAAAACTAATGCTTCTGGAGGTATCACAGCCCTTGATTTCAAGCTGTACTACAGAGCAATAGTCATAAAAACTGCATGGTACTGGTGTAAAAACAGACATATTGATCAATGGAATTAAATTGAAGACCCAGAAATAAATCCACATGCCTTCAGATACTTGATTTTTGACAAAGAAGCCAGAACCACACAATGGGAAAATAAATGATGCTGGTCTAATTGGATATCTGCATGTAGAGGACTGGAAATAAATTCATATCTATCACCCTGTAAAAAACTCAAGTCTAAGTGGATCACAGACCTTAACATAAAACTGCATACACTAAATCTAATAAAAGAGAAAACTAAAGCTCGTTTCTTATGTGTGCTGTGATGGCTAACCTTGGAAGTCAAGTTGGCTTCATATGAAACCAAATAGAACCCAGGTTAATGGGCACCCCTGTGAAGGATATTCTTGATTATTATCTGATGTCGGGGCGGCACCCTGAATCTGGGCTACACCTTTTAGCCAACACAAAAGGACATTCAAGAAGGAAGGTTTTACTTTTTACCTGCCTGTTCTCTCTTTAGCTGGCAAGTTTGTCTGTTCTGATGCTGTGACTTGTATTAAATCCAATTGCCTTAGGATTCCTACTTACACCCAAATCACCCAGGGATTCTCCAAAAATTCTCCCAGGCAGCAACAACAGATCGAGACTGCAAAGACATCCAGTCTTGTGGACTGAACGTACACTGGACTGCCTTTCTGTTATAAGACAGCCATCATTGGACCACTCAGATTATATAATGTAATTCAATATGATAAATTACATACGTATTTATTCTGTCAATTTTGTTAGAGACCCGTGAATAATACAGATCATATTACCAGGAGTAGGGTCTTGCTTACCTTTCCCATTATTCCAATGATTTGGCATTAATGACAATCTTCTTAACAATTGAAGCCTCTCTTCTGCTCAAGCCTTATTTCTTATAAGCTTGCTAGTATCCTTGCCATTGTCAAACTCTACATTTTTTATTTCCTTCTGTTATGTTTTGTCTTTTCCATTGTAGACTTGCATAAGAATGATTATTAATAACTCTACAATAGGAATAGCATCAGGCTGTCTTCAAATACCTTCTGTCAAATAAACTAGACAACAACTACTTTTAAATTTAGGCAGATTCTTAGGACAAGATCAGAAAATAGACACATTCTTTGCCACCAGAGCACAAGAATGGTCTCTACGTTGGCTGCCAAAATTGTTCCCTTCTAAAGCCTCTTGAGCTGGGCCCCACAGTCCACATAGTTCTAAACTTTTACCAGAATGACCCACTAAGATCTACTTGCACTGTTCCATTATTTTCCTAGTCTGAAGTCTTAACATCTTCCACATTCTTCCAAAATACATGACCAGGTCTGTTATAGCAATAGTCTATGGCTTGGTGCTAAACTTTTGTCTTAATTTGTCATGATAAAACATCCTGACTAAGGAATCTTATAGAAGTAAGGGTTCATTGGGAACTTACAGTTCCAGGGGATTAAGAGTCAGTCACCACCATGGTAAAGAAGCATGGAAACAGATGACACACAAGGAAGCTGAAGCAGGAATTGACAGTTTACATCTTGAACTACACAGGGGAAACAGAGAGACCATACTTGAAATGGCTCGAGTTTAAGCTCAAAAAATCTGGCCCTCATAGCATACTTCTCCTAGCAATGTCATACCTGCTAAACTTCTCCAAACAGGACCATCAACTGGTGACCAAGTATTGAAATAGCTCAGCCTATGCAAGACATTCTCATTAAATCAGTACATATGTGTCTGACCTCACAGTATTTTTATAATTGTTTGGTTCCATAATCAACTGAGTAGATGATAAAAAAGTGAATAACAATACAGTGGAGGCTACTGGGTAAAGAGATAGATCCACTTGGAGTACCATGTGTATTCTGTAATTCTAGCAGATGCTTCTAGATGACAAGAGCTCTGAATAAGATTTATGTAACCAAGTCAGCATTCAAAGGTAGTTCACATAAGAAAGATAACAAGTTTCTTAAGAGTCTTAAAGAAGGAACACAAAAAGGCAAACAGGAGATATAGTAAGAGGGAGATTAAGAGAGAGGAGAGGAGACAACAAGGAGGACATGGAGGAGAAGGAGAAATAGAGAAAGGGTCAGGAGGAAGAAGACGCTAGGAAGAGAAATGATACAGATGTTCTTAGCCATAATTTGAAATTTTAAAAATCTGCTTGGTACTAGGATACCTTTAAAATAGACTAGAAAGTTGTTTGCTTAATATCAAAAGACAATAGAGTTTATATCAGCCAAGGCCAAATGCAATATGAAGCCTAGGCCAGTTACTAAATGGTTCTTGTTATTATTAAAATGATCACTGGGGAGTTCAAGGACTGGGGAGTTATTTGAAATAGCCTTGGAAAACATGTTGAAAGGATTGCCTCAAACCATTTTCCCTAGTGCTTGCTCTTTGTCCCCGTACTGTAATGCACAGTTCATGATAAAATATATCTTGTGTGCTTATAATGTGTCTAGAAAATGCCAAAGTGCTTAAGGCTCTGACATTGTTTTCATTAGAGATTAATACTTCAGGAAATTCAAATGCCAACCTTTCACATTCACTATAGGTAGAAAATCTAAATGATGCCAGTTTAAAAAAAAAATAACTTGTGTTGTGTGAAGCTGCAGACCTGGTACGTGTGACCACAATGGAGAAAAATACTTGTCCAAAATGGAGATAAAACACCGCCCCCCCCCCCCACTGATGGGAATTCTAGCTAAGACCTAGTAATTTGGCTATTTAGTTAATCCCATTTCACTTCAGTCTCACTGGTGGTAGTTTACCAATCCGAGCAAGGCAATATGAAATACAATAGTAAAATCCTTTTAAGTTGCACTTCAGCTTACTTGTTCTCTAGTCTATCAATTCCGTCTTCTGAATCATTTTGCATGTATCAAAAAGAGGCCTTTATATATTGATGCTATTTGGGGGGTTTTTAGCATCCAAAGGGCTGTCATATGCTGTTGAAAAGTACTAAGCCACTATCTAACTGACAATTTTATGTCCCTTTTCAGTTGAACTCATCACACTTAAGCATAAAAAGATCATGGAGGAGCTTTGCTCCTGAACTCTCCAGCTCTTCTTGAAAATGGACATTGTAATAATCCAAGCCAGTGATTTTCAAAGGATCCCTGATTACCTTTGAAATAATCTTCTGAAGTTTTATATGCATTGAAAATCCCAAAGTCATTCATTCTTAGTAGAAAGTCTAAAGACTAGGCCCAATTTTGGACACAATTAAGGCTGGACACTTCCTGGAAATTTTTCTTTAAGAAGGAAGCAGGATGAGGGTTCATATCCTTTTCTCAGGGAGAATGGGATGTTTCATTAATTAATTAATTGATTGATTAATATTTTCTTTTACTGTATATTTTCTTTATTTACTGTATATTTATTTATTTCAAATGTTATCCCCTTTCCCAGTTTCCCCTCAGGAAACCTCCATCCCATCCTCCCAGCTCCTGCTTCTATGAGGGTACTCCCCCACCCACCCACCAACTCCTGCCTCCTCGCCCTGGCATTCCCCTACACCCGGGCATAGAGCCTTCACAGGACCAAAGGCCTCTTCTCCTATTGAAGCCCAACAAGGCCATCCTCTGCTACATATGCAGCTGGAGCCATGGGTTGCTCTGTATGTTGGTGGTTTAATCCTTGGGAGCTCTTGTGTGTGGGGGTCTGGTTGGTTGATATTGTTTTTCCATTGGGGACCCCATGCTCAGTCTAATGGTTGGCTTTGAGCATCCACCTCTATATCTGTCAGGCTTTGGCAGAGCCTCTCAGGAGACAGCTATATCAGGCTCCTGTCAGCAAGCACTTGTTGACATCTACAATAGTATCTGGGTTTGGTGACTGTATATGTGATGGATCCCCAGGTGGAGCTGTCTCTGGGTGGCCTTTCCTTCATTCCTGGCTCCACACTTTGTCTCTGTATTTCCTCCTGTGAGTATTTTGTTCCTGATAATGGAATGGTTTTAATAGGTCATCTTTCTCATGGTAGAAAAGGAATATGATATTCTGTTGGCTCAGGTAAGCCTATATTTGTACCCTATCATATACCAATTATTATTGTAGGTTCTAGAAGAACAAGAAAGAATAAGAGGTTAGGAAGGCTAAAGCCTAATTGCCAATTTTACAAATCTAGAATCACCTTAAGGTGAGTCTCTGACAATGCCTGTAAGGGATTATCTTGATTATATTAATTGGTATGGGAAAGTTTGTCTTAATTTCAGGCAAGACCATATCTTGAACTGTACAAAGTGAAGAAAGCTAGCCAAGCTCTAGCACACATGAATAAATTACCCCCTTCTGGTTGGAGGTGAGGTGTTTTGTGTCTTTAAGCTCCTGCTGCCTTCATTTCCCCACCATGAGAGACTGTTACTTGACCTGTGAGCTAAAATAAATCTTTCCTCCTTTAGGTTGCTTTGCTCAAATATTTTGTCACAGCAATGGGAAAGAAACTAAAAGAGATGTTGTCATATTTAGGATTTTATTTCTGTGAAGAGACAACGTCACCACAACTACTCTTATAAAGGAAAACATTTAATTTGGGACTGGTTTACAGTTATCATTATGGTGGGAAATGTAGGCTTATATTTTTGAAAAACTACTTTAATAATAGTTTTTAAATGCTTTAACTTTCCTTCTAGAATACAACCACCAAAGGTAGTAGAAAGGAAAGGTTAATAGAGCAAAGTGGAATGTGGACCTGGCAGCAGTTTAGTTCACCTGAATCAGCAGTGGTAGTTCAATCCATTCACAAATACCATTCAAGAATCAGCAATGGCAGTGCCATCCAGAAGAAACCATGAGGCTCTGCCAATTAGCCTCAGTCTGAGAAAGCAGCAAGAAGAAGTTGCCAGAACACCACCAGTTCTTTGGTATGTTTCTACAAAGTGAAAACAAGCAATGATCAGTGAAGAAGGGAAGGCGAACCAACGCCAGTGTCATCAGCAAAGACCAACGTCAGAAAAGACCAACAAAAATCAGCAAAGAGTGGCAAAACAAACAATTGCCACATAGCATTGCCCATTGTCTGATGGGTTATATTTATACTATTGCTAAACATCATGTGTTTTCTCAAGTGCCTGCTCTAGCAAAACATCACATGCTTTTTTCACAGGCAGCTTCCAGAAACCCCACATCTGTTCTCAGCAAAACATCCTATCATGTGTCTGCCTCAGTGAAACATTCTCTCATAAAACAGTTTCTAGAAAAACATCACATGACACAATGGAGTCTCCAGAGAAACCAGAAATTTCCACTTCAGGAAGCATGACAGGAAGCAGGCAGACATGGTGATGGAGTAACTAACAGATAATACACTTTGATCTGCAGGCAGCAGTAGAAGACTGTGTACCATACTAAGTGTAGGTTGAGCATAGGAGACCTCAAAGCCTAACCAAACTGTGACACACTTCCTCTAACAAGGCCATACCTCCTAATAGTGCCAGTCTCTATGGACAAACACTCAAATAGATGAGACTATGGGGGTCATTCCTATTCTGATACAAGATGTATTTATTCTCTGATGATCAGAATCTCATTGTTTTAATTAAGGAGTTAGGTCATTAAACGTACAAGACACCACAGACAGATGGCAGCTACAGGATGGCAGTCATGTATTAGGAAGCCATAGATAAAAATCTCCTTCCTCAAGATAGAAATCTCATGGATGGTTTATGAATGGGAAAGCATCTGGTTTGGGCATACTGTAGTGAATAAACTTAATCAAGGAGGGATAGGAACTGGGAGGTCATGATGAATAGAGACAGAAAGAAGGAAAGTTACGTAAAGGAAAGGGGTAGATGGAGTTCACTTGGAGACATCAAATATAGATGTATGGATGAGTGAAGAGAGTACATTGGAGATTCTGGCAGGAAAAGGCCAGGTGAGATATCACAGAAGGTTGACCACAGGGTTTTCCTATTTGTGCTCCAAGGAAGCTTTACATCATCCTTAAGATTATAGGAGCCAATGAGAGGTTGCATATAGAACATTTGCATGATCTTTTTTTCTGCCCTAAAATACTGGCATGTCCTTGAAGTATATTTTGTCCCTAGTGAAGTGTGTTTGGAGGTAGTGATTGAGGTAAATGGTGGTGGAAACCTTAGATGAGATTTAAACATAAAGATCCTTTTGATTCTTTTTTTTTTTTTGACCTATGGTTTTTGTCCAAGATATTTATGTTTATATATCCATATTTTAAGAAAATATATTTACAGAATAATTAATAATTTTAGAAATACAGTTATTTCCCAATAGAGTAAAAGGCTTTTGATTGGTAATTGAAAAGATTTGAGTTAAGTATTTAAAATATTAGCTTGCTGGGTTTTTTGTTTTGTTTTGTTTTGTTTGTTTGTCTGTTTTTGCTTTTGTTCATTTGTTTTTTTGTTTTGTTTTGTCAGTAAGACACAATTTGAAGTCATCTGAGAAGAGGGAATGTCAACTGAAAATATTCCACCATTAGATTTTGCATGTAGGCAAGTCTGCAGGACATTTTCTTGATGTATAATGGGCAGCCCACTGTGGGAGGTGACAGCCCTGTGTAAGTAGTCCTGTTGGTGTAAGAAATCAGGCTGAGCCAGTCACGATGAGAAGAAAGCCAGTAGTTAATATTCCTTTGTAGTTTCTGCTTCACTTTCTTCCACCGTGTTCTTTCCTTTGCTTCCCTCATTGATGGACTGTGAAGAGAATAAGCAATCCAAATAAACTCTTTTCTCTCCAAGTTGTTTTCAATCAGTGTTTACCACAACAATATAGAAAAAAACTAAGCCAATACTGTTGGTATTCCACTTGGACCCCACCCCAATAGCCAGGTATGCTCCTCCCCACAGTTACCTGGCAACATCCAGGCAGGCCTGGCCCTATAAAAGGGGCTGATTGCCCCCTTTTCTCTCTCTTACTCTCTTACTCCTGCTTCTGTCCCTTACTTCTTGCTCTTCCTCTCCCCATTCTCGCCCTCCAACCACATGATCATGGCCTGCCTCTACTTCTCTATTCTCTTCTTCTCTCTGCCTCTACTACTATCTTAACTCCCCTCCCCATGCGCTAAATAAATTCTATCCTATATTATACCATCATGTGGCTGGGTCCCAGGGGGATGGGAAGACCTGGCATGGGCCTACTGAGGTACCCCTTTCTCCCATACCTCACCACACCCCCATAGAATATATCTTAATATTTCTTTATCTTTTTATAATCATAACAAATACCCTATATTTACCCTGTGCTATTTTCTTTTCTAGTGGTTGATACTGGGGCTGAGGACCTCATTTATGTTAAGCATGTCCACAATTGCTGAACTAGACATTGTGTTATATTATAATTTACAATTTTAGTATATTTAAGATGTAATGAGATTTTTTTTTCCCAGGCACAGTGCAATGCTATATAGCCGTGGCTAGCTCTATACTTATGATCATTTTACCTCAGCCTCTCAATGCTGAGGTTATAGGTCAATTCTCTCATGTCTAGCAGAAAAAAAAATGTTTTAGAAAGAATTTTGACCTCTATTATCAGCATATGGGACTGATCTCTGAAGGCAGCTATAATGCTTTTAACACGAGCAATTTTTGTCTTTTCATTCACACATGCAATTCTTAAGTTTCTGGTGTTGCCATAGGAAGACATTCTGACAATTTACAGAGTCATGCTTCACTAATATTCTTGATACATCCTATAGATCATCAGATTTTTCTATATTCAAGGCCTTCACTAGATATGTATCTGTACATCTTCAACTTTAGGGGGAAAGTAAACTTTTCAAAACATTGTAAACACAGAAAGTCTTTACAAATGAGTTACTCACCATCAATTCAGGTGAATCAACATTAGCAAATACAACTGCTTCTTCACTATGTCTAGCTCAAGCCTTTAGAATATGTTTTCAAAAAGGAAATCCTATACTGTCAATTTGTATACACTATAATAATAGTTATGATTTTCTTCTACAAGACATATATAAAGTAAAATTACAAATTGGGAATATTTAACTGGAAGTATTATTAGCAGGCTTTTGTTGATACGCTTTCTTCACAAAATAATGACAGTACAAATGTAAGTTTTCACAAACATTTCCAATAGCAAGTTATCTGCTGTTTTGTAACACTCAGCTCCATTGCTAGACTCTCAATACAATAACAAATGCTATTAAGAGCCTATGTACTCACACAGTATGCCAATATCCAGTAAAAATCCTGCAAAAAATTTGAAAAGCATCAAACTATACTTAAAAGCTTTTATGTTTTAAAATTTTTCTTTTCAAGTTTTTACTGTCTCTTATAGTGAATGGCTGATATCATGATTTTGAGTTGCATGCTTCATAAAAAGTAAGTTAAAGTTTGTACTTGTACATAAGTATGCATTTGAATGTAGATGTGTGTTTATGCATTCAAGTACATGATATATGTGCTCATGCATACAGAAATACATAGGATACTATGGAAATGAATGATTCATGCTGAAAAGCAAAAATCACCCAGAGCACACAATTGTAACTACCAGTATCTACTATGATGTGAAATTTTCAGAAGGAAAGATGTAGGAAAAAGAAATAAAGCAATGTACATCTTTTCACATCAGATTTTAATAAAATGGAAAACTATTTTGTGTATGTACGTGTGTGTGTGTGTGTGTGTGTGTGTGTGTGTGTGTGTACATTTGTGTGTGTGCATCTAGAGTCTAGAGGATAACCCCAGATCTCATTTTTCAGATGTTGTCTTCCTTATATTTTTATACAAGTCCTCTTACTGGTTTGGAGATTGCTAGGTGGGCTAGACTGGCTGACCATGAAACTCTGGAGAACCTCCTGTCTCCTCTCAGTGTGAGGAATAGAAGCACACAAAACTATGCCTGACTTTTCCTACATAGGTTCTGCGGATTGAGTTCATGTCATGGTGCCTGCAGGACAAGGACTCACCAATCCATTTTCTCAGTACTGAAAACAAGTTTTCTATGTGCCCTCTATCAGTTCTACTTGGCTCTTGCTATCAGAGATTCATTTGATGAAGGGTAATAGATAGTTTTTTATACTGAACATTTGGGTTGTGATTGGAGTAAGGGATGAAGCTTGATCTCAGGCTCTTATCCTGTAGGGTGTAACCAAGACTAGTTTTCCACCAGTATTATGAAGGAACACTTTCCATTTGAGCTCATGGATTTAAGAAGCTTGACAGTGCTTCTTGGTCTGCATGGTAGGAGACATAAATACAGAGGTAGAAAGCAGGATCTTCTCCTAGAAGACCCAGTAAAAATCACTGTGGTGGCTCTGATTGGACTATATATAGGCAAGTAGAGGCTTGATCAACAAGGATTGAATCCCTAGATACCTTACATCAGGTTGGAAGTCGGAGCTGGGCTTCTAAAAGCAGTGGAAGAGTGAATGTTTGCTGGACCAAGGTGATAAAATAAACCTATTGCCCACAATATCATTATGTTACCCATTTCGGGGGGAGGGCAAGGATTTCCAAATCTCTATCCTTAACATAAAATTTTGTGATACTCTCTGTCATATGGAGAACTTACTAGTTTTCATTCCTTTAACAACAATCTTTAGCTAGAATCCTGAAGTCTAGTAAAAGTGTGGTCAACGCTATTGTTCAGTGTTAAATAATTTGGGTATAGACTTAAGAAAGTTCACTCTTCAAATTGGAGTCTGAAAACTGAGGTACATGAATCAAAAGGGCAGGGAAAGACATCTCACAGGGTGCTTCTGCATAAAGAATTGTATGGGCATTGATTAAAAAATTCTTGAGTCCTCTATGTGCAATTTTTCCACAGTGGATTAGCCTGAAAACAAACATGCATTTATATTATCCTTGGCTTTATTTTTAAAAAACGGAAAGAACTAGTAAAATACCTTAGTGGATATAGATACTTGCAACCAGGTCTTACAATTTAAATTTAATCTCTTGAGTTCATATTAGAAAAGTAGAACGAACTCCTATTGGTTGAATTCTGACCTTTACAAGTGCATTCATAGTGGCATGCATACTCTCTCTCTCTCTCTCTCTCTCTCTCTCTCTCTCTCTCTCTCTCTCCCTCTCCCTCCCCCCTCTCTCTCTCTTTCTCACACACATGCACACACACACACACACACACACACACACACACACACACACCATTTAAAATATTTAAAAGAACAGCAACAAGCAGTATGCCACAGGGGACACCAATATCAAATTTTGAAATACTGGTTTTAACAGTTGCGCATTTACTCCATGACCATAATATAATAAAGCTACACATTTATCTTCCTCAAATACTCCTATGTGTTAAAGGTAAAAAAATTCTCTATCTTACAGAGTTCTGAATTTATCCAAACCCATGCATTACAGACAAAACCCATTGGTAAAATCCTTACATAATTTTATTTCATTAAAGATCATTAAAACTTGTTTGATGTTTTGTCTAAAAGAAAACTCAGGCACAACAGGTTGCACTAAAGGATAATTAAACCAAACATTTAAAGAAGATGAGAAATGATGCTATATAATTCCTTTACAGAACAGAATAGGAGGGATTACATCTCATCCCCCTCTAGGAGATTGGAGTTATTCTGATAGGAAACTACATGAAGACAGTACAGAAAAGACAATGATAACCAATATTCATTTTTTAAAAAGATATAAAATTATTAAGAAAATATATACTTGGACCAATTAGAGTTCATTCAAGTGATTCAAGCCTAGTGAGTATTAAAAAATTGGGAGCCAGATACGGTAGTGCACACCATTAATCCCAACACTCCAGAAGCAGAGGCAGGCAGATTAGAAAAAAATGTGGTTGAGATTGAAACCAGCACCATGCACATTGCTGGTAAATTCTACCACTGAGCTGCATCCCTATCCAAAGCTTATTTTTTTTCCAAGCCAAGCTGTAACAAGCTTTATTAAAGATACTTTTCATAAACAATCATGGTATTTCAGGCAGGACATGGGCAGACAATCTACAATATACAAGAACTTCGAAATTCCCTTCTTGTATAGACTACCAAAATCAGAATGCCACTATAAAACCCAATGAAGTCTCCATGCAATGCTTTGAAAAGGGGAAGTAGCTGAGAGTGAGGGTGGACATTTCACATTAAGGATGTTGTTTAACAACTTTTCACAAGCCGAACTTGACTTTCAGGAAATGAACATGACAGAATTATCAATCTGAAGATCCACAATCTTTTATAAAAGGAACCAGCGCTCTTCTCAGAACACTCGATGAAGCCACTGCAAAGTCCACATCACCCAGTACACTGGAAAATCAATTTTGGGGGCCAGGTTCCAACAGGTCTCTGGTTTTAAGGGAATTAGGTCTATGTTGATGGCACAGGGGGAAGAGAATATAAAAATGAATTCAGAGTTTTCCCAGACCACAAGACATTTTGTGCCTTGGTGGTCACCTATGTCAAGGCCAGGATCTCTCTCCTGGGAGCCAACAGGAGCCTTTCAAAATTACCAGGGAAAGAGGTTTTCTGTCCTCAATCCAGCTTGGGAGATATTTTGTTAGTGACACATAATCCTTCCTCCCCCCCACCCCAGTAATGAAGTGTTCTTTGTGCTAACAATATAGTTTAAAAAGAAAAAGTAAAACAAAAATCTGCATTTTTATAAAACTTGATAAAAAATAGTATTTCAAACTGTACAGTCACCAGAAGTACACAGTTATCAAAAATGCACACATGTCACTTGGCATCTCCAGCACCTTCAGCTTTCTGTGCCTGCTCTGTTTTGGCACCTCCATTTTCTGCAGGATTGTTCGCATCCTTACCAGCGTCGGCTTTCCCCTTCTTCCCCTTGGGTACCTTCTCTCCCTTCTTTGCAGGGGCCTTCTTAGGCTTGGGCTCTGGCTTTGGAGGAGCAGGTTTAGCAGACAATCCTGTGGATCTTCTCTGTGGCTCTTCCTTCACCTTGGCTTTGTCTCCTTTAGGATTCCCTTCAGCCTTTCTTTTGGGCATGGAGGCGGCAGGGGACGTCCGCGCTGACCGCAGGTACACAGCGGCACATGGGTTCAGTCCCTCCGGGGGTCGTCCTCGTTGCTTCTTCACACTGCTCCCCAAAGCTTATTTTAAATCAGATTATCATATGATATTTACTATATGATATGAAAACTCATCTTACAAACCATGGACTACTTCCTCTTCTAGAACAAATTAGTATGTTTTATTTCATGGAGCTTGTGTTTTCTTTCTCTAAATTATAATAAAGAATTTATTTAAATTCATATTTAAAAGTTTCAGAGACCTCTCCTTCTATTGATGATCAAATTTGCAATCCTCTACTATACACATGCTGCCAGAACAATCAGTCCCACCCTGTATAGTCCTTGGTTGGTGGTTGGGTCCCTGGGAGCTCTGAGGGTACTAGATAGTTCATATTGTTGTTCGTCCTAAGGGGTTGCAAGCCCTTCAGCTCCATAGGTCCTTTCTCTAACTCCTTCCTTGGTGATGGTGTACTCAGTTCAATAGATGGCTGTGAGCCTCTACATCTGTATTAGTCAGGTATTGTCAGAGCCTCTCAGGAGATAGCTATATTTAGGCTGGCTTCTCCTTCCTTCAGTCTCTGCTCCATAGTTAATCTCTGCAACTCCTTCTGTGGGTATTTGGTTCCACCTTTTAAGAAGGAATGAAAGGACCTCGGCCCAGTGAAGGTTCTATGCCCCAGTGTAGGGCAATTCCAGGGCCAATAAGTGGGAGAGGGTGGGGTGGCAGGCATGGGGAGGGGGGAGGCAACAGGGATTTGTTCTTGCTGTTTTTGTTTGTTTGTTTTTTGGAGGGGAAACTGGGAAAGGAGAAATTTACATGTAAATAAAGAAAATACCTCATTAAAAAAAAAGTTTCAGAGACAAATTAAGATAGGTCAGAGGTGCATAATCCTAGAATGTTAGGGCTTATATGATTTATCTGTGTCCCAACATGTGGCAAAGAAGAGTCTTGGAACTGCTGGTACCTGTCACAAGAAAACAAGTACATGTGGGCCATACTGAACATGGAAGCCTCACTCCAGATTCCCTGTTTCTGCTGTAGGATGATCTCTGCAGAATGTTACATGAACTTCCCTCCAGTTTTCCTGATTTTCTCAGATATTCCTTCCAAGCAGAACCAGCATGTACTCTAATTCCAACTGGTCCTTGCCTTCTGTTCACACAGTGACAAGTCAAACTCCCATGATGGTGAGGCTATACATGACAACATCATTGACTTCAAACCATAAATCTTGACTTTGATTGGAAGGTATATTTCTGGAACCCAAGAAATCCCTTTTCAGTGCATTAATGCCAGAAGTGAAGGATTTGGGGATCACACTCTACAGTATCTTCCAAGTTATTTTATCTATGTGAGAATAAGGCTCAGCCTGAGAAATAGCACGTATGAATGACTATTCCAAAAGAATTATCAAATCCTTACATCATGTATTACTGAAACATTTTAATGAGAACCAATGCAAATCATTTGTTCTAAGTATAACACAGTCATGACCAAAGTACAGCCTTCACAGAGGTCATCAGATATAATTCCGGCTGTTTCAAATAGATGGATCTGATGGATTAAAAAAGATTAGTTTTCTTATCTTTCCTGAAAAATAAATTTTAAAAAATAGACCAGAATACTGTCAGCATAGATAAGAACTTTCCAGTCGCATCCTCAAGAGTCACGTTAGATGCCTACAGCAAATAGCCTTCATGTTGGCCATTAGTACATCTGTGGACAGAACTCTTTAAATCATTGTGCAAATGGCCACTGTTCACTGTCTTCATCAGCCATTTGTATCACATGAAGATAAATGAGATTTCATATAGAGATGCAAGATTTCAAAAACAATATCCAGACATCTGGGATTGGTTAGGGTTAGTGTTAGGGTTAGGGTTAGGGTTGGTGTTAGGGTTAGGGTTAGGGTTAAAGAAATCAGACTAGAGGCTGGAGTGATGGCTCCGTCATTAAAGGCTAGGCTCTCAACCAAAAATATAAAAAATCAGACTAGTCAATTGAAGTGTTTGTCTGTCTGTCTGTTTGTCTGTCTGTCTGTCTTCTGTCTGTACGTGTGTATGTATGTATGTATTTGGGTATTAAGGAAGCATAAAGACGTAGACACAAGAAGAGTCTATGACAGTGTATTTCAGAGTAGAGTTATATTAAGGCACCTTTCAGTGTGCAGCCATAGCTTGACATATTAGAAAGTACTTCCAGCCATTTCTTACATGCTGTGAGAGAACAGCAGTCAGATGTTCTTCCTTTAGGTTTGCTAGTGTGCTAGCTTTTAAACTACCACCCAAAAATAAAATTTCCTTTTAGAGCTAAAAGAAACAAAGTTTTCTCAAAAGTATTGCTCTGAGAGCTTCTTCAGTCAGCACAGATCCATGGCTGTCAGGTCAAGGTGTCAGTCAGAAGGAGAAGGTAGACCAGTTCTTTTTCAGCCTCCGTGTTCCACAGAAACCATAGTAGAAAAAGGAATAATGGTGGCATGCACACTCTTGGGGTCTTCCAGAAAATGTGAGAATTAGTGAGAGCCAAGACTATTTGGAAGAAAGTAAAACTAGATGCCAAACTTATCACAATCAACATAAATTCCAGATGGAACTGACATTTAAATATAAAATGTAAAAGTGAAAAAACCATTTTCTGAAGGAAAATGTGGTGTTTTTCTTCTTGATTCTGGTTGGGAATTCAGAAGTAGACATAGAAGGAAGAAATCCTATTTCTGAGTATTAAGGAGGCATTCTTTAAAAGCCAAAAGAAAACTGAGGAATGTTTGTAGTCATAAAGAGACAATGTATCTATGTTTTGGACTGTAAGTATTAATACCTTCAACAGAGTGATGGAAATAAGATCAATGTGTTTGCAATGCATAAAAAGAAATTCAGTGACCAGAAGGAATGAAATGCTACTGGTAAGTAAACCAACAGTAAAGATATATGAATTTTGCTACAAAAGAGAACTGAGATTTTTGCATGAAACAGATAAATACTACAAAAAGAAAAGATTCCCAATATAGGTGAAATATTTCAATGCATGACTGCTCAACCCAGAAAAAATCTCCAACAACCAATCATGGTTGTAATCTATGATACAGCTCCTTTTCTTTCCCCTTTCTTTTTTTTTTTCTTGGATATTTTCTTTATCTACATTTCAAATGTTTTCCCCTTTCCAGGTCTCTCCTTCAAAAACCCCCTATCCCATGTCCCCTCCCCTGCCTCTGTGAGGGTGCTTCCCCACCCACCCACCCACTCCTGTCTTCCCGCTCTGGCATTCCCATTCCTCTACACTGGGGCATCGAACACCCAAGGGCTTGTCCTCCCACTGATGTCTATCCACCAAGGCCGTCCTCTGCCACATATGGAACCTGAGCCATGGGCCCCTCCATGTGTACTCTTTGGTTGGTGGTCCAGGAGCTCCAGGGGTTCTGGCCTGTTGACATTTGCTCCCTACATGAAGCTACAACCCCCAACCCCAGCTCTTTCAGTCCCTTCTCTAACTCCTCCATCGGGGACCCCATGCTCAACTCAATGGTTGGCAGAGAGCATTCACCTCTGTATTTGTCAGACTCTGGTCGAGCCTTTCAGGAGACAGCCATATCAGGCTCCTATCAGCAAGCACTTCCCATCCACAATAGCATCCTGGTTTGGTGACTGTATATAGGATATCTAATATCCACTTAGGAGTGAGTTCATAGCATGTGTGTTCTTTTGTTACTGAGTTACCTCACTCAGGATGATATTTTCAAGTTCCATCCATTTGCCAGCAAATTTCATGAAGTCATTGTTTTTAATAGCTGAGTAGTACTCCATTGTGTACCACAATTTCTGTATCCATTCCTGTTGAGGAACAACTGGGTTATTTCCAGCTTCTGGTTATTATAAATATGGCTGCTGTGAATATAGTACAGCATGTGGCTTATTACATGTTGGAGCATCTTCTGAGTATATGCACAGGAGTGGTATATTAGATCCTTTTCTCTAACCTATGAAGTTGTCCTAAAGAAATACTCCTAAGTATGTGCCAATGTAGACATGTAACTTAAAAACACTTTACTATTCCTGTAGTATTAGAAACAAACAAACTGAAGAAAGCTAAGTTCTGGCACAGCAATTGAGGGAGTTGGAACAGTTCAGTGAAAAAATGCTTTCAAAAAATGCTTAAAGGCATTGGTTAGGTATGCAACACTTCCCGAAACTAGGACAGAAAGAAAGAAGGAGGGAGAAGAGGAAAAGAAAAATGGAGGGGTTAGGAGTGGAGGAGCTAAAGGAGAATGGGAGAAGAAAGGGGAAGGGAAAAAAAGGAAGAAAGAAAGGAAGGGAGGGAGGCAGGAATGAAGGCGAAAACATAAGAATGGGGAAAAAGAATACAATGGCTGTTAGTATAAACTAGTGTGTCTACTTTGGACATGACTATATATGTTCCTTCAGAAACTAGATGGAACTATGTGACTCAGCCATACCACTCTGGGAATTTTATATACTTCAGAGTTATTTGTACATTCATGTTCCTTGTAGTTCCATTTGTAATATTAGGGAATAGAATCAGCCTTGATACTCATCATTGCCACACCCACTCATCTACTCCAGTATGATGAATGAGTAATGAATGCTACTTATACCCAGTGGAAAATTTCATCTATAAAAGAAAATGAAATTTGTAGATAAATGAATGAAACTGAATGTCTTTATTTATAGTTTTATTGCTGAGAAGAGACACTATGACCAAAGCAACTCTTATAAAGGCAAATATTTAATTGGAGTCGGCTTACAGTTTCAGAGGTTCAGTCCACTATCATCATGGTGGGAAACATGGCAGTGTGTAGGCAGACATGGTGCTGGAGGAGCCAAGAGTTCTACATATTGATCTGAAGACAGCCAGTAGAAGCCTAGTTTCTGCAGGAAGTCAGGAGGACCTTTTTCTTCCACAATGGGTGGAGTTTGAGAAAAGGATGAGTCCTCAAAGACCACCTAAACAGTCGCATACTCTCTCCAATGAAGCCAGACCTATTCCAACAAGGCCATACTTCCTAATAGTGTTACTTCCCATAGACCAAGCATAGCCAAATCACCACCCTGGAAAAATTATACTTAGTGACATAACCCATGCCCAAAATGATTAAGGCTATAGGTATCTCTCATATCCTCATATGAGATCCTCATCCAAGCCTTGACTCGTTAGTTTTGTGTATTCAACGTAGAGTACTTCTGGAAGATAGATAGGTTACATAGAGTAGGGAGGTTGATATAAGGGAGGAGAGACAGTAACACATAAGTACAATGGAGATAGAGAAGGGGAATATTGAGGGTATATATGTAGACAGGAAGAAGGGTTAGGATAGGGAGATATAAAGTGGCAAAAATTAGGGTTAAAGCAACATTACTGACATATGAATAAGCCACACAAAGCACACACCTTTAATCCAAGCACTTGGGAGGCAGAGGCAGATGGATTTCTGAGGTCGAGGCCAGCCTGGTCTAAAGAGTGAGTCCAGGGCAACCAGGACTACACAGAGAAACCCTGTCTTGAAAAACAAACAAAAAAATCCCAAAGAGAGTTTGGCAGAAGACACCCTGCAAGTCTAGATTGTAGTCCTAGAAGTAACGGGTCTCTAAATAACCAGTGCCATCTGTGAGACACTATAAGAGTTGCAGATCATGAAGCCTCCCAAGAAGTGCAGGCTCTTGCTGTTCCTCTTGGTTGCCCAACTGAATTAATTGATACGACACCACCATGTTTGGATACAAGATACAGAGAAATCAGTCTTGAGTTGATCTAGAAGTTTCTCCCTGTTGACTAGTGTCCATAATTCTATATGGTGCAATACAAGTTGCTGGGGTCCAGGTAAGGAATTAACTGTTTAAACATCTGTGAATTCTATGAACTATATACTACCTTGCCAGGCAAGGTGTGTCCACTGTTGCATTAGCAGTATAACTGTTATGAAGGTAACCTGCAGCTCCCTGATTGAATGTGAAGCCTGCTCTCCAAGGGAAGCATGTCTGGTCATATAAACTTAGTTGAAAACCGACAATAGAGGAGGTCTTGGGTTTGGGAAGGAAACCCACTACACAGCTGCTTAGCTAAATTGTTACATACCAAGTTTTCTTTTAAATGTCTATGCTTCTGTCCGTCAGGCAAAGTGGATAAATCACAAGCAAGAGCCAGAAGATGGGGGAAGGCTTGCTAAATGCCATTTTCTAAGCATTAAATTACATGGGAGTCATGAACTCACAGTAGCTATGCCCACTGTTAATGAGCATGAACAAGTCAGGCCTACCCAATGGTCAGCTAGGGGTGGGGAGGGGTTCCAGCTGCCCTAGCACTTCCTGTTGAGCTATTGAGAACTCTCAGATTATGGAAGAAGAACGAAGAAGATATTTTACTCAGCTGTGTGCCCACTGGTAAAATGATCAGCCTCAGGTGGGTACTTTCAAACACATAATCACACTAATAGGTCTAATTAAACTATATGGGGATGAAACAAAGCAAAATGTATGCGTATAGGAAAGACTATTTTAGCAACGATGCAGAGGTGAGCTGGCAGGAGTTTGAAGGGAATAAGAGAGGATGTAAGGAGAAGGGGAGAAATTTTAAAATGTGTTATATACATGCAAGAAAGCCACTGTCCCCTGTTGCTGACTGCTATAGCAGGGTTCACCTCCATCACATTCTTAGACATGCTTATGGAGAGACCTTTGGCTGCATCTCTTTAGAACTGTTTTCAGACACAGTATAAAAGACAGAAGGAAACTTTCCAGCTTTTGGTACTGGAGAGAAGGGATTTAGATATAAAGGTTTCTCCATTCACAGAATTATTCCGGGATTCATGTGACGAGATAGCAACTTCACACACCATAATGGCACTGGAAGCAGATCCATTCTATGTGGGATATTTGGGAATGAGACTTCATCCTGAAAAATATAGGTTCCTGCATTTTGTTCATGGCAAACCTTGGAATAAACACAAATAGTTCCCAGTTTTTCATCGGGACTGCCAAGACCGAGTTTCTAGGTAGCAAACATGAACTTTGGGAATGTAAAAGAAGGCCTGAGCCTCATGGAAGTCCTGGAGCATTTTGGGTTCAGGAATGGCAAAACCAACAAGACGATTACCACTGCCAACTACAGTCACCTCTAATTCTTCTGACTTGCTGGCATCTTACTCACCAGACCTTCTGTAGCTCAGGAGAGCACTCACCCCATCTGCTCTCCATAGCCTGTAATCTCTGCTCTCACTGAAGTTCTTTGGCTCCGTATTTTCCTCATTCTCCTCCAAGTTTAGCTGGATCACAGTTATGCTTATGATTCTGAATAAAAAACTAACTATGAAAAAATATTAGTACTGAAATAGTCAAAAGTCGTATTTTGATTTAAAACACGACCCTCCTCTTTGCCTTTCCATTAATGGGTATTCAGAATAAACTTAATTTAAAAATTGATTCAAAAATCACACTTAATATAAAGTCATGATGATATATTGTATTCTACTTAACTTTTTTGATAATTAATTAGAAAGTCTATTTTGTTGAGTGTTTATTTGTAAGCAGTATTTTTAAAGTATTTTAATTAGTAATTTTCTTCTAATAATTGCATTAGCTAATTATGTAAGACCAAATAATCTTTTGGTCTTTGAAGTTTTGAAATTTATGAATGTATTCATATAGTAGGTGACATTAACACATACTTATTGCACTTTTAAGTATTTAGATTTATGTACTTTTATTTTTGAAATCAGAAATCAGAGTTTGTATGTGTGTTAAATAATAATAATACATTTTTATGTAAAGTAACTGATACAATATCTCCATATAATTTTCTTTGAATACTGAATTCCCTTATAACTAAGTTGAGTATTGTGTCAGATGTCAAAACTCAGAAAGGTCTTTCTAAGACTACCCTCTACAAAATAGAATACTCCAGAAACAGATGCAAGCTCCTCTTAGTAACTCATAACATTTAAACTTAACACAGTAAGTCTGAAATTATTTTTAGGGTGTTTACTATGTGTCTTCACTCAAAGGAATGTAATTCCCCCACAGGGAAAGAATTTTGCTTTGTAAATACACAAAAATATTCATTGCGTACAATTGGTGATTAATATTTATAATAAAGTGAGTGTGGTAGTAACTGAATTAAAGACATGTTTATTCCAGTTTTCAAGTCTGCAATAATAACACAGTTCATTGTAAATGTTGCTAGAGTTTGCATGTTGTCTGTATAGAAGCTGAACATTTTTATACATAATTTGGGTTTCTTTGTGTTCTGGGATGAAGCCCATACTTGCTAGATAAATGGATCTATCACTGAGTTATGACCCCAGAGGGCAAAGGTACTTTAAAATTTGATGTTAACTATTTTAAGATGGAAATTTGCCCTCTAGTGACTAGATCATAGGCATGAATATTCCTTTGTGGTTATAAATCCAATTCTCAAGCACTCTGCGAGATCATTTCTGTTTGCATTTCTTCCCATGACTCATTCTAACTCTACTGTTTGACTTTCAAACTTCTGTTCTTTGGTTCTGTCTCCAGCAGTATCCGCCTCTTTTACCTTCCTTCCTTCCTATCAAATGATGGTATAGTATTAGTTCTAACTCCCTCTTCTCTTGGTTATAATGACTGTTGCTACAGGAAAGGAATAAAGAAAGTCATTTGAACCATCATTGTTATTTCCTTTGGTCTTATCCATAAACTTTGCTATAGTAATTGATCTCATGACTGAAGCCAAAATTTACTGCAAAACCATCAGTTTCTTGCAGTAGATTTGCAGTCATTGCTTTGAAAAGCAGTGCTAGATGTCATTTATGGGATGGACCATGCCATTCCCATTTCCATGTAGTTTACATGCTGGAAATAGTGTTAGAGTGATTCATATAATGGCCAACATTTTCAATTTCGCCAACATACATAAAAATGGTCATTTTAAGTCTTTGTTATCAAGGTGCTTATCAGCTGCTCATGTGCCACAAGGGTTTTATTTCCCTCTTTTCTTCTCCTTTCTAAGGTACATGCTTTTATTCTTCTTTTGTTTCTGACTAATTAATGTGGAGTGCTGAGCACACATCTGAGAGGTAACACCTTTAGCTCTGTAGGCTTTTATCCCAGACATCTGATAATAATTACCGCATAAATAAATTCATAACACAAGTCAGTTAGAAGCAGTCTAATTGCACCAATTAATTTGTAGACTCACCTAATTAAATTTCCCTAGCCAGAATGTGTTGTCTGCATACATCAAAGTTTACAAAAGAGAAG
>JADRCD010200920.1:0-12714 GCA_019843815.1 Montemys delectorum
CTGCTTTTAAAATTCTTTCTTTGTTTAGTGCATTTGGTGTTTTGATTATTATGTGACAGGAGGAATTTCTTTTCTGGTCCAGTCTATTTGGAGTTCTGTAGGCTTCTTGTATGTTCATGGGCATCTCTTTCTTTAGGTTTGGGAAGTTTTCACTCTTTTCTATACCTATTATCCTTAGGTTTGGTCTTCTCATTGCATCCTGGATTTCTTGGATGTTTTGGGTTAGGAGCTTTTTGCCTTTTGCATTTTCTTTGACTGTTGTGTCAATGTTTTCTATGGTATCTTCAGCCCCTGAGATTCTCTCTTCAATCTCTTATATTCTGTTGGTGATACTTGCATCTATGACTCCTGATTTCTTTCCTAGGTTTTCCTAGGTTCCTGTGTGCCTGTGTTCCTGTGTCCTGCTGGTTCCAGTTACTCCAGGTGTTGGAACAGATGTTGTGTCCTCCTCACCTCTGATCTTGTGCGTGTTAGAGTGGCTGGGAGTGGAGCTTCCTCTGGGTGTTGTGGGACAGGAAGGAACCTGAGCCACTGTGCTGGTAGAGTTCCTGTGTGCCTGGTTCTGTTGGTCCCAGTTATTCCCGGTATTCAGACAGATGTTGTGTCTTCCTTACCTCTGATGCTGGGTTTGTTAGAGCACCTGGGAGTGGAGCTTCCTCTGGGTGTTGTGGGACTGGCTGCTGAGCTTGTGCCCAAGGTCTGCTCAGGGCACCAGCTCAGACAGACCAGAAGAAACCTGAGCCTGGCAGAGTTCCTGTGTGCCTGTTCCCGCTGGTCCCAGTTATTCCAGGTGTTGGGACAGATGTTATGTCCTCCTCACCTCTGATCCTGGGATTCAATAGATTTTTTAAAAATGTGTAAATTCTGAAACCTTTTAAATATCCCTTTAAAAATGTGTTTCTGTCACTCATAACAACCTTCATTTGGAAGTGTTGGGAAAAGATTTGAGAATTCACTTAGAACAGGAAGGACTTGAGTACAATTTTTATTTTGTGATAAAGATCATAAGGATCATGTGACTGAACTGTCTTCCCTCTGCAGACATGTTTTTTAAGTTGCATAGAAAACAGGGGGTACAAAGTGAGGGTCTTTCTCTGTGTATGAGGTACTACACACAGTGGTATAGCCATATAGCAACAGAACCAGCTCAGTAAGGCTCAATCTCCATATTACCACTGGGAAAACTGCAGCTCAAGTGCAGTGACTACATTACTCAAGTTCTTGAGTTGGAACAATCGTTTCTAAGCCAGGATGTCTGTGCGCCACCCTTTGTGCCAGTCCAGGTGAAAATGGTCAGCAGGAGGCCAGGGCTTTGGGGGGTCTTGCATCCCTTAGTGTAAACAAGAATGGTAGCAGACCCTGTTAGCTTTCTTTCCTTTATTTTCCTGTATAGCTATTTGAAAATAATTATCTTCCTGTGACACGGCTTGTAGTTTTTCTGTGTGGTTCTCTGCAGGCATTCGTAGTTAGCAATTCTCATAGAAACAAGGGGTCATTTCAGATGGAAGGTAAAGTTAAGCTCTGGATATTAAAGGTGGTCCATGGTGGGTTTCATTATTTCCTGCTTCATATTTGCTTTCTGAGGAATGAAGGAAGGATAAAGCAGAATATTTGAGGCCAGTGCTTTGTCATTTTGTACCTGTCAGCCCTGGTGCAATTTTTCTCCCTGAGACAAACTTGTCTGGACTTCATCAGGAATGTTTGATGATGGCTAATGGTGGTATTTTCCATTTCCTCTACAAAAACTAAATTGGATTAGTTTTTGGAAACAGTAAATACTTACTTTGTTACCCTAAAAATCAAGTCTCTGAAGTTTCAGGCTTTACAAGCTGTTATGGGGCAGCCTCTGACAACAGAAATGTAGATCCACAATATGGCAGGCATTTTATTCAACAAACATTTATGTAGTGTTTATTTTGTGCCGGGTCATGTGATATATATGTATTACATTTATTTGTTATCATATGTATTTATATTGGTATATGTATACAATTACAGTTATATATAACTATGTTGACTGTACATTGTATAACTGACACTAATAATTAAGATATTAATCTTTGTATTACATATAAAGTTATTGATTCTGTTGTGAGTCAAGTACTATTATTCCAATATTACAAGTGAGGAAACTGAGGTACACAGAAGTAAATTACTGTGCCCCAGGTCATATGTCTCATAAGCAGTAGGGACATAGCTCACACCAGAGCAGTTTATCTCCTGGGCTCACACTATTAACTCTGTCTGTTTCCTTTCCGATCTGCCAAGTAATGAAAGCAACACAGACTCTCACAGCTAGAGGGACTGCTCCGCATGATGCAAAAGCCAGCCAAGCACATCGTTCTTCTCGTCTTGATTAGAATTCTCAATTCATGCTTAGCTGCTCTTGGTTGTTTAGCTGGTTTTGGGTGTGCTGATATTGAGGGGTGATTTGAGTGAGTGAGCTTGGGCACCTTTGGGCATTCTCCAGTGCAGATATTGGTGTTCTAGCAGAGCTCAGTAAGAAAACTCACAGATGTCCCTGCTGCTGGGCCAGTGATCAGGACCTAAAGCAGGGCGTGGTAAAATCAGTCATACAGACACATTCATAAATGAAACAAAACCCAAATCTTCCTCTTGTTTGGTTGTTGTCTTGGGATGCATAAGAGGTGTATCAAAAATAGCATGGTATGGAAAGAAAAGTAAGAAAGATAAGGGAAAAAATTGATCAAAATGTACCCAAAATGGCAGAAAATAGCTTGATGCACCTGAAAAAGGTGACATAGACAATAATACCTTAAGTCTAATTTGGATATGATGCAGGTGACAGTGAGTCTGAGACTGAGAAGAAGGTCAAAGGTTTAGGAGCTAAGATGCAGAGACAGCCAGGGGTGTGGTTAACCCCACAGAAATAACAAGGCTGACATATCATACAGGGAGAGTGGCATAAGTAGATATGGGTTTTCAGGCATCTTTCCAGGTCTGGCGTGGAGAGTTGATGACTGATAGGAAGAGATCATGTTTATTCTCCACTGTAGTGTGTTCTCTGACTGTGACTAGCTTGGTGCCCTCAAGGGCCTCTGGAAGAAAGATGAAGATCCTAACCGTCTCACCTTCTACACTCAAGAATGCCAGGGCAAGGGTCTGAGCAGGGAGTCAGTCTGAACAGTGGTCAATTCTAACCCATGCAATAATTTTCTGACATCACAGAGGAATGTCCATCGACATTAAGGCTTCACAGATGTGGTCAGTCGGGTTTGTTTGGAACCTACCAGATGCTGGAGTCTGCCAGGGAAATAATGAAGGGCCATTTATCCCACCGAGAGTCTCCTTAAAGGGAATCAATAACCTCATTGGAAAGAAAAATTGCATCATTTTGACGAGGCCCCTTCCAGGTGAACAATTCTGTCCCAGTGCTTAGCTGTCATTTGCAGCATGCCTTCTGATGACGGATCCTTTATGCTGATAAACAGGGCCTTATTTCATCCAGAAGAGGTTTCACCGCTCCCACTTTTGGATGAAGATGCCGAGGTGCTGAGAATTTAAAGGAATGTGCCCACTAGCATACAGTAAACAGTTGAGAATTTGAACCCTGGTTTATTGGACATTAAAAACACTGCATAGTGTGTGTGTGTGTGTGTGCTATATACAATTAGTTTTTATAAATCTCTGTACGAGTTTCTTTACTTGTAAATTGGGCATAAAGGTACTGCCTGCTGCTCATAGCTGCACGTTAATAAAATAATGTATTTGAAGAGCATTTTATAGAATGATATAGAAATAATCATAATTTTTATCTATTGACTAGTGAGTTGCCTAAAGGGTAGGGGCCATTATATTTCTTTATAAATGTGTGGATTTTGACCTAAGTATCTCTAAAGAAGACTCAGTGTCTGAGTAACTTTATTATTTTGTAGGAAATAATGGTAAAAAGACTGTGGTTCTGGGGACATTTTAACGATTCCGCAGTGATTTTTTTTTCTCCCCACTAGCTATGAGTCTGAGTAGCCTGAGAGGATTCTGAAAAGGTTAATCATCAAAGAAAGTGGTTCTGTTCTCACGTCACTGAGTCAGATCAATATACATTTTCTCTTGGATAATTCCAAGGGCTAGTTAATTTAGTGACACTAATGGTTTCTATGACAATCCTGGAGCTGAAGATTGCAGATTTCCTACTGAGGAAGCCAGAAACCTGGGAAATCATCTACCCCTCCAAGGGAGGCCTGTAAAATTGTTACCCACATAATTAGGGGATCTGCATATTAATTCTCAATCAGAGGCTGGGGCTGAGGTTATTGTAGGCTATAGAAATAAAGGCTAGTGTGGAAGAAGAAGTCAGAAGCAGGTAAAAGCTGTATGTCTATTTCTCCTGCTGGTTGAATCTCTAAGAAATTGCCCTGAGGTCATTCTGAAAAGTAAGGAAAAGAAAAGAAAACAATCCTCTCTAGTGCCATCCTTCATGATTTGACCTCCCTGCTTCACATCTAAGCAGGACAGATGCAGCATTTGGGTGGAATAGCCCTTATTAATAATGCTGATAATGGCCACCATTATTTAGGACCACAACTGGGATCACGTAGAAAGGCCATTGTTAACCTTTGGCCCTTTCTCAGCATGGGTGGTTGATCCTTAGAATTTCGGTCTGACTTTTCTTGTCAAGAGAAATAGAAAAAGACTGAAGGTGGGGCCTTAGCACCATTCTAGCCTTTGCTATACACACCACACATCGGTTCTGCATGCTTGTTTGCTTGGAAGAAGTTTTGCAAGCAATCCAATGTGACAGTCCTTTAGGTAAATCAGTAGGTGAGTCAAGTAACCTGTTGGAGGAGGGAAGGAACAGTTTGTTTTAGAGCATGCCTGAGGAAAAGTAACTGAAGCAAGCACTCTAAGCAGGCAAAGGGGTATTCATTTTCATTTGTACAGATACAGACATTGGACTAATAGTGGGACAGTGACTCCGTAACATGACCCACAAATCAAGCTTGATGGACAATACCAGCAAGTTTTTTTTCCCTTTCCCATTAGGCTCTATAGGGTGGTAGCAGTCCTAGAAGCTTCTAGTGCTTGTGGAAAGATGGGATACATCCAGAGTGGAGACGTTACAGAACCATCCTGGTCAGTAACGGAATTCTGGTGGTCAGAGGAAGGCCGCATCACAAGCGATGACTTCCTTCTGGGGCCAACTCTCTGACCCCAGCACTGCATTTCTAAGTTCAGACTCTGCCTCTGAGCTCATGGTTTGCCTTTTGTTCCCTCCCGACTCACAAATCACAGGGGAGCCATGGTGTGTAAACACTACAGGCATCTCTCCTTGGGCACTTGCTGTTTGTTTGGAGAATTAATTTATGTTCCTCTAAGAGACTATTGATTTGAGCTAGGTGATTAAAGGCACTCGATAAAGAACCCGCTAAATCTATTCACCTGTGCGCTACTGATTATGGAAGAGGCCGTATCAATCTTTTCTCATCAAATGACTCTTCCTTTGCTTCAACTACTCTTCTGTTTTTGCTGCCCTCCGGCTTTCAATTAGGCTAAGAGGCAAAATTCATAGTTTCCTGGGGAGACATGAGAGGGCAGGTGCGGTGCAGAGTGCTCTGGGAGGCAGAAAGAAGAATGGCTTAACCTTTTAACTAGGTGTACCATCTTAGAATATAAATTCCAGGTCCCTTCTTATCTCTCTCTCACCCAGTCATTTTCTGATTCCATATCTAAAATGTTGCTCAAATCGATTTTCCTTCTTTGCTTCTGCTGCTGTCCGGGTTCAAGGTTTAATTGTAGTACCTGAAGGTCACTTGGAACCACATACAGTCCCTTAATTGACCTTTCCGCCTACTATCTCCTTCCATGCCTCCAGTCTCCCCTCTATCCTGTCTTTGAGAATCTTTCCCAAATGAAATTCTAGGGATGTGCTCGATGTCTCTTGCTGTCCTATTTTAAATCTCCCTTTACTGCTTATAAATTTTATCAACTTGTTGTCCTAGAAATTACTTCATAGCCTTCACTTAGCACATGAGGCTGATAGCCTCAGGTACACGCAGAAGTACTAGGCTGTAGCCAGGTGGTATGGCCTGTCTGTCACTCACTGAGTAATTTACTGCCTTAGTTGCCCATCAATTCTTTGTCTTTTCTTCTCCTGGAACTCATGTATTTTCAAGGTCCTCCTAGACGAGTTAAACGTAAAACTTCTGCTGATTCTCTCTTAGAGGCAAAGGGGAAGGGGGATGGACTGGGGGTGTTGCAGAGGGGAGAACAGGAAGGGGGACAACATTTATAAATAAATGTGTAAATAAGTATAATAACCAATAAAAATGTATTAGATTCTTTTGTTTGCCCTTCCTACATAGCATTTTGATATTCCCTTACTTAGCAGTTTTAGAGTGATCTTTTTTTTTTTTTTCTTCTTCCTCATGTGAGGACAGAAATCAATTAAGACTTAATTCAGTTTAGTATTTCCAGAACCTGCTGGGGGAGTGTAATGCATATCAAGTGGGAGACTAGATTGTTTTTCAAAAGAAATGTACTTTCCTTCTTTCCTCCTTAGATGGAGGACACTTTCTTGGCCCCACAGACTTCAGGCTTGGCAGTGTGACTTCTGTATCTACTAGAACAGGAATGGATGTAATGTAAGCAGAAGACATTGTATGCATGGATGCCTCATCTCATGCTGTGCTCTTTTGAGTCCCTGGAGGCAGTGGCCCAAAACAAGCAGGGACACGAAAGAACCCAAGCAGATAAGAACCAAAATCGAAGGCTTGACCTGAGTTCATCCAAGTTGAAGATCTGTGAACCAGCAAAATAATGCACGTTGTTCGAAGTCACTGAGCTTAGTGCTAGTTCATGACTGGATATTTTTATTATATGGATATGGCGAATTCATTCAGGCCATTAAATGTTCCAACCAATACATAGATGAAAGAGAGAGAAAGAAGTCAGAAGGTATAAACTAGGGCTGGAAAGGTAGCTTAGTCAGTGAGGTGCATGCCAAGCACGCATGAGGACCTGTGTCAGATCCTTAGAAGCTGTGTAAAACAGCTAGGCATGGTGGTGCATGCTAATGTTGCTAGGCAGGTGAAAATGGATGGATTCCTAAGGCTTTCTAGGGAGCCAGCCTAGCCCAGTTGGCAAATTACAAGTCAATGAGAAACCCTTTTTGAAAAACAAAGTGAATGGTGCCTGAGAATGAGTGCAAATAATTGATTTCTATGCATACCTCTATGAATACTGCCCACCCCTACCCCACATATGTGCACACAAGAAGAAGAAAAGGAGACCATGTGTCTAACTCATGTGCATTTATCATTTATTTTTTGGGGGAAAGCATGGCATTGGGGCTTCATCATTCATAGGAAGTTCAAGATGATGTTATGCTAAGTTTTGGTGGTATCATAAACATTAGTGGAAAGCATTACATTTCAGTTCTACAAGCCAGAGATAGAAGTTGAAGTTTATAAAATTTAAAACTTTAAGATAGAAATTAAATTTTCCCCCACTTAATCATTCATTATAGAAAGCATAATCAAAGGGGAAAATCTTGGAAGAAAGTCACATAATGAACTTCAAGTTCTAATAGAAATTATTATTGGATTGTAAACTATTTTGGATTAACCATGCCACAGTTCCCCTTCATTAGTGTGGATAATTAAAAGTTAGCCATGTATCATTTTTCTTGATATTTATGGATATCGCTGTGCCAATGATGATGTGATTTGGACAATATACAACTATTTTCTTCAGTTGAGGCACTCATTGAATGACTCCAATATTAAGGTGTGAGACTTAATGGAGTATATGGACTTTATCTTCCTGTTTTCAAGTGCTTGTCAAGAAGACCCAATGAGATTGAATGTCTGAGTAAACACTGATCTTTAGCTTGAGAGATCTCAAGGTCATGTAACACTAAAGACATGAGACCCAGTGTCTGTATGCACAAGAGATTTAAGTAATAAAGGAGGGCTAGGAAAATGATTTAGTCAGTAAAGTGTTTGGCTGTACAAGCATTGAGGCCCTGGCTCTGAACTTCCGCATCCACATGAAAAGCTACATACAGTATTGCATGCCTGTAACCTCAGTGCTGGTGGGGTAGAGATAAGATGATCCCTGGGACTTGCTAACAGACAATCAGTGAGCTCCAGGTCCAGAGAGACAGCGTGTCTCAAAAATTAAGGTGCAAAGTGATAGAGGAACACACCTAATGTCTACTTATGGAGTACACAAACATAAATAAAATTATATAGAAATTGACAAATGATAGATGGAGTGCTCCCAAGTGCTCCTGGCAGGACAAATGGGGTTTAGTCAGTCACATTTGGAGTCTTCATGATGCAGGAAGGCCACTCACAAATATAAATCTACTTTGTGTGTTTTCTGCATTCAAATGTTCGAGTTACTAAACTTTGTAGGAGTGAATTTACAGCTGTTTGAACTCAAGGTTAGAAATTTGGTTGCTTACCTGAATATTAATTTTGTGGGTGATAAAAGATGTCACAAGTTGCTAGGTTGATTGGGATTAACAAGGTTACACTTTTACTTTGAATAGAGAAAATTACATATTTAGAAGAACAAATTTGTTTTTCCTGTTCTAGTTGGAACTCTGTGGCATTTAAGGATTTTGTTGACCTGTTCATCTCAGGTTCTCAAATTGGTCTGCTGTTAGTTTAGGATACAGAACTATATCATTGTTACTTCAGGGCCATCCTTTCAAGGCAGGCACTCCTGGGTTCTCTCCTTTCTGTACATCCTGAGGTTCTTGCTAGTGACACCAAGCTGCTATGGGTTTACTGAACATACCTTTGTGGACATTAAGAAAACTTTGGTGAGATCTGAGGCAGGTAATGCTAGTGATAAAACTGGATTTCTTCCATTTAAGGGCCTGACAGTATTCTGCCAAGATACTCAGTAAGTTTAAATATTTCTTCCTAAATAGCTTGATTTGTTTTTCATTTAATCAAAGGTTTACTTTTATTTTTATTCTTGTGTCTGCGAGCATGTACGCCATACATGTCAGAAGAAGGCATCGAAATTTCTGGGACCGGAGTTACAGATGGTAATCAGCTACCTGGGTAGTAGGAACAAAACTTGGGTTCTCTTCAGAGTTAGTGAGCTGCCTTGACTACTGAGCCAACTCTCTTGCTCTCTAAATAGTCTTAGTTGATATCTCTCATGTATTACACAAGTGTTAGAGATGAACTCACGTGTGCCTAGGTAATCATCTTAAACAATGTGGTAATGAACAGAATATAATAATGTGACATTTTGGGATCCTGTCATCTTGCTTTCACAGAAACTCAGTGATGAACGATTACTGTGAATCATGGTACATGTTATAGATTATAATAACATAACCCCAACAAGAAATTATACAAGAAGTTTGTTCATGTGATAAGTCACTGAGACAAAAGACGGAAGTTAACTCTCCAATCTTGGGAAATTAACATCCAGCAAAAGAATCTCTGAAAACCTGGCCTGCAGGAGGTAGTTTGTATCTTACAGTTCATTACTGATATTCTTTGCTTTCTTCTTCCCAAGGCTGGGCATCATTTTTCTATTCGATGCAGAGAGAACATAAAGAGGAAAAAGACAGCTTTCTCAGTGGCTCGGGGTCTTTTGTAATAGGAAAGCTGGGGAAACAGACTGAAATAAACACATGTAACCATTGTTATCGATGTGTGGGGATCATAAATGCATTTCAACATCTTTTGCTGTCAGTTTTTCTATAAGTTATAGCTTGTTCAAAACACTGTGAAAATTGCTTATATTATAACCAATCTCTTATAAATGTGGTTTCCCTGGCATTGCCCTGCTGTCTCCCCAGTTTCCATAGCTCTGGAATCAGTCCTGTGTGGTGGGATAGTGAGATGAGATTTCTTTTTTCATGTAAGTGAGGCAGGTGAGATTACTGCAGTCCCCTCCTCTATCTATTTTGAATGAACGCTTTGTACAGTAGATGGAATTTACATTCTGCAGATGAATAGATGTTTATTGTCACTGTTCTTGCATTGTGATGTCAGGAGCATGAGCTCTGAATCAGACTGGATGAGTTGGATTCCTGGTCTCACACTTAGCAATAACATAGTCTAAGATAACTCATTTGTACATACTCTCTGTCACATTCATAATAAGAGCTTTATAGTGCTCATCACAGAGCTTATATTTTTAAAAATCAATCTTCTTTGTTTGGCTTCAAACTCACTACATAGCTGATGATGACTTTGAACTTCTGATCTTTCCTTTACCTAATATGTCCTAGAGTACAGGGGTATACCACTGCATTCTCTTTTATGAATGCTAGGAATGGAGTCCAGGGCAGTGTGCACTAGGCAAGCATGAAGCTTCAACCCTAGCCCTCCTAGGATTATTTCTGAAGATTAAATGGCTTAATGTCAACATTCTGACACATGATAAGTGCTATACAGTTATTGGTGTTGAGGATCTACCACTCTAGTGGTAACACAGTGTGTGCACGTGGTGATGGTGGAGACTGTACCCATCCACTCCACCTTCCTCCAGAGCTGTTTATTACCTGATATTAACTTGTTGGTTACCTAGCATTAAGCTATTGGTTACCTGGTATTAGCTGGCTTGTTTACTCTCCTTTTCTCTCCCTTACTCCCTTTTAATTAATGAAAACAGCATATATTTTAAATTATGAAATATACCATTAAATTGTGCCTATTTTTATTTCTATTTTCTCTTGTTATAAGATAGTTTTTAAGAATGTCATAAATCTGACAGGCAGTGGTAGTGCATTCCTTTAATCCTAGCACTTGGGAGGCAGAGGCAGGCAGACTCCTGAGTTTGAGGCCAGCCTGGTCTACAGAGTGAGTTCCAGGACAGCCAGGGCTACACAGAGAAACCCTGTCTTGAAAAAACAAAACAAAACAAAACAAAACAAAACAAAACAAAACAAAACAATGTCATAAATCTTAATTGATAGTCTAATAGATTCTCAAAGCTTCACTGTAGAAGTCACTGAGGGAATGGGCTTGTGGAACTTTATGGTGTGAATTGAAACTGAAGAGGAGACAATGAAACCCTGGTGAAGGCATAGCGGCTAATGGACTGATCTGTGGAGAGACAGACCTTCAGAGTGTCCAAGATCACTCTGGTGATTTGCCATATTACCATCTAGTACAAATTCCAAATTATTTGTATAGACAAGTAGGCATGTTGACTTCATTCTTTCTTCCTGCTTTCTCTCTCTCTCTCTCTCTCTCTCTCTCTCTCTCTCTCTCTCTCTCTGTATATATATATGTATGTATATATATACATATATATTATTAGATGTTTTCTTTATTTACAATATCTTCTTTCCCAGGTTCCCCTCCAAAAATAAAATAAAATAAAATAAAATAAAATAAAATAAACAAAAACTAAAACAATCTCCTGTTCCCTCTCCCCTCCCTCTGCTCACCACCCCCTCATGCTTACTGGCCCTGGCATTCTCCTACACTGGGGGCATAGAACCTTCACAGGGCCAAGGTCCTCTCCTCCCATTGATGACTGACTTGGCCATCCTCTGCTATACGCATGCTGCTGGAGCCATGAATCCCCCCCATGTGTACTTTTTGGTTGGAGTTTTAGTCCCTGGGAGCTCTGAGGGTGCTAGTTAGTTCGTATTGTTGGTCATCCTAAGGGGCTGCAAACCCTTCAGCTCCTTGGGTCCTTTCTCTAGCTCCTTCATTGGGGACCCTATTCTTTCTGCTTTCTTATGGATCTAGGCATTCATTTCTGTCTGAGATGTTTCACCATCTCCAGTTCGTCTTTCCTCTGATGATTATTTTCTTCACATCACAAACTGTTCTTGAACTTTTCTCTCACTTTTTGCCTTATCATCATCATCATCATCATCATTTTCATGATCACCATCATCACCATCATCATGATGATGATCATCACTGTCATCAACAACAATTGCAACAAGAAGCAAATAAGCCCCTTTCCAATATTATTATCACTGAAATGTGTGGTGACAAACCCATTTGTTGTTGCAAATGGCTGAGTAGGTAGTCTTTGTGCATATACTTCTGGGCCTTCGATGATCTTTCCCTTTAAAGTCATATTATTTAATTATACCACCTTTTGGACCCTTGAGGATATCAATCATAACATTCAGAACGGTCTCCTTTCTTCCTCATAACTTTGGTGGCTGCTTTCATCTTTTTTCCTTATACTTTCAGTTTGTAGATTATTTTCTCTCTAATAAAGTAACTATACTTATCAATTTGATGAAAGAATAAATAAAATGAAGAAAAAATTTAAAAAACATTTGTAGTTGAGAGATAGTCATTGCTATATCTCTTATCTACCTATATGTCTCATCTGCTGCTCATCTATCTCTATGTTTCATCTATCAATTGATCATGTATATATGTGTATATGTGGGCATATATAAGTTTATATGTGTGTCTATCTTACAAAATGTTATTAGGCTCAACTACCTTGTAAACTATTTTTCCTCAACATAATATTTTTATTAATTATTTTGGATTTTGACACAAGGCACATGATCACACTCACCACTCAATACTCCCAGGTCTATGCTCCCATCCTTATGTCCTGCCCCCTAAATAACCCCACAAAGTCCTATACTCATTGGAACAAGGTCAAATTCCTAGTGTCCAACCCTTTAAAGATAACTGAGTCTTATCCCTAATCACTCTGACTGCCAGAAGTCATCAGCTGTGAAGAGCTACACAACAACATCTAAAGATCACAATTTTAAAGGACTTTTCAATA
>JADRCD010200922.1:0-21821 GCA_019843815.1 Montemys delectorum
TTCTGTTCTCAGGGCCTCATTGGGCACTCTGTCTCTACTTGAGTTCTATACTTATGTGCTGGGTTAAACTCTTGATATTAATTATTTTGCTTGTGTTTTTAAACTCCATTTTCCCCAGCCATCTCCTGATTCAAGCAACATCACGGGCTTTACATAGGAATAGCTCTGGGTTGGAGAAGACAGGAAGCATTGTCTTTTGAGTGCTCAAGTACACTTTTCTAAACCTGGTGGGCATCACAGATTGGAAGGCAATAGTTATCACTGTGTAGGATCAGTATCCGAAGGAAAAAAGCAATTGTCGAGTTCTTAATTTTTAAATGAAAAATCAAAAGCCAAGCCTCCTATGACTCAAAGCAGGAAGTTAAGATTAATTATAGAATGATAGAAACATACAATGACATTTTCGTTTTCAAAGGACAAAAATGTTTTGAGCAGTAAGATGAATGGAGATTTAGGTTTAATGTATTCCACAGTGGAGAATGAAGGCCCTATTACTTTGAGTTGAGTTTTTGAAGGCTTACTAGACAAGTCTGATGGAAGTAAATTTGTATCTCATTTTTTCTCTAGTTGTATATGAATGGATATTCTCATCTAATGTTTCCAGAAAGTTAGTGCTGATTTCTTTTAAAAGCCATTAGTAGTTATCTGCTATGTGTTTAACATAGTTTGGACTTCCCTGAATCTAGAGGAAGATGATGAACTCTTCATAGCTTCATAACTTCAAGCTGTGTAGACACAAACTGTCTATACAAGAATCTATGTCTATACAATGATCATCAACACTAGACAAGGTCCTGTGCATGACAACAGGGACCAGAGCAGGTAGATGGTACATGAGAGGAAATGCAAGGGCAACAAGTTAACAAAGATCTAATTCATTCTCTAATGCCAGAGTGCTCCAATGCTTCCTCAACAAATGTGCATGTGCTCATGTGCACAGACAACTACTTATTAAAACTAGCTCTAGGAATCACCAAAGGGGAACAGAGTCCTATATATGACTCAAAAGTAAAAGTTAAGACACAGAGAGACAGATTCATATTCACTGGTAATTTTATATTTTTCTACTATTTAGAAATAATGGGAATATGTTCTAATACTATATTTAGAATTTTATATTAGCTATTGCAACAAAATACTTGTATTTGCTTCTCATATGTATTCCTTGTGAGAATGCAAATTTCGAGTTTGGGAGTTTCTATGATGTAGCTTCTCTGTGTTTAGAGCAGAATGAGTAGCATTCAAGGAGGCTGTTAAATGAAGAGAAGACTTTTATATAAAGTAGAGGTTAGTTATAATTTCAAGGCATAGGAGATAACATGAGTTGTTTAGATGATTGGAAAAGTTTGGCTCTGTAGAGAAAGAGGTAAGGCCTTAGGCTCACATCCAGGTGGGACCAGGACATACTTGCTTCTGGTTTTAAAATGCTTTCAGGCCTATTTTGTTCTCTTTTCCCCATTAAGACCTTTGTGGCCTCTTAAGGGCACATTTTTGTGCAGTCAGTTGAGTTTGATTTATTTCAAAGCTATGACTGTTGGAATGGGTGGCACAAGCTTCATTCCTCATGACAGTCTCTTGGGAGAATGCTTTGAAAAATTGCTCTAACTGTCCTTATGCCTTTCTCGAACAGAAAAAATAGCTATTTGCTTTCTTCCCAGTTCTACAGAGAGCAGATGCTGTTTGTATCCAAAACCCTAATTTAAGTAAATATATAAAGAATTGAGGCTTTCTCTTTCCCTCTTTTTCCTCAGACAAGATGGTTCACTGTACAAGGTCATTGAAATCTCTGTTATCTTGGACAACTCTTATTAGAATGTAGTATTCTCTATAACTCTCAGATGCTTATGAGGCAAGGAAACTAATTTGTATGAACCTTTAAAAATCCAATAATAATAAAGCCTGCCTAAGTCCTAAGAGCAAACAAAAACTTTATAGTTTATATCTAATGAATTCCCCTCTTAAAAATATTCATCTAGCCACAGAGAAACTTGGCTCCACCTCTCATCTAAGAAGCTTCCTTTTGCAACAAATAGAGGCTATTACATAGCTCCACAATTGGCCAAAAAGAGAGTAAGTGGCCATGGCATGTCCATCCCCAATTCCTACATCAAATGTAATCCTACACTAGGGCTGAGGGGATGCTGGTGAAAAGAGGCCAGAGAGGTTGCAAAAGCCAGAGAACCAGAGTGCCTGCTGCTGGATACTATCTCCTAGACCCGCCAGGGAAGTTGAACCCCTAAAATCTCACTATGGTTGAGGAAACAAGACCTTATAATGATAACACCAGTTAACATGCCGGGTGGGTGGGACATTTCACAGGGCTCAATCTCTAGATGAAGAACTATAGGCAATTGATACTGAGAAGGGCGAATTAGTATTCTTTAGGGTTGAATGTCCACTTATGTTGTATAATCCTAAGTAGTTAGCACTAAACCATGGATAAATAAGCAATACTATATGGGCTCAGTAGGTTTTATGTACACATGCATATATATATTATACACACATGCATACATATATAAATATGTCATAATAATTATAGAAGAGAGGTCATGAATTTGAGAGAGGGTGGAGGAGGGACATGGGAGAAGTTGGGAGGAATACAAAAGGGTAGAAATATTATAAATATAGCACTTATGTATGAAATTCTATAACCCCCCAACTAAATATAAACAGAACAAAACTTTATAGTTTAACAATATATGTACAAGTGACTTAATTTGTCACATTATGTCATGAATGCAATTTAGGTATTACGATATGGAATTAGATCAAACAAACCTGGATGTGTTTCACCTTAGCAGAGGGACAATCATGATCAAACTATTGCAGACAAATCAATAATGACTTTGAGAAAATTATTCTGGGATAAGAGTAGAAACTGCCAGAATCAAAATGTTTATACTATGCATAGTAGCTCTAGTCTCTAGTCCTCCAACTTAGGAAGTTAAACCAGTAGTTAACGAGTTAGAAGACAGCCTGAGGTTCTTAGGGAGAATTTTTCTAAAGGCTAAAAAAAGAATGTAGTCTTTTATGTCAGTCTTTTAAAAACAAGCTAAAACCATGAGGTTCTGGAAAAATGGTTTTCACACATGGTTACCTGACAATAACTAAATGTTTTCTAATCTTGTCTTCTATTTTTATTCTGTTTATAATATTTGTTTCAGACATAGAGGTGTTTAAAAATGTTAACATTAAGTTATATGTATATGTGTGTGCTTCCACGTGCAAAATTATGCCAGAGAATTGCCTTGTAGATAAGAAGCTATGGTGAAGCCGGGCAGTGGTGGCACATGCCTTTAATCCCAGCACTTGGGAGGCAGAGGCAGGTGGATTTCTGAGTTTGAGGGCAGCCTGGTCTACAGAGTGAGTTCCAGGTGACTCTCAACCAGTTGCATAGCTTCAGGATGCCACCCACGGTACATTACAAATCTTATAAAATACAAGATAATGGGAGGTAACAAGGGACAAGACCACAGGGCCCCTTTCATATGTTGCACTTGTTTTTAACATCACATTGTCAATGACTGGTGCATTCTGAGTTAAGTTCCCTCTTCTACCTTTCAGCCCAGATACCCCAGAACTGAGTCTATGCTTGAATCAGTCAAACCCTAACAAAACTCAGTGTTCCTAGAAGGGTCTGTGTCCAGACCTTCAGAAAATGAGGGAGTAGTGCACGGATGACCATGTGACCAAAGGGCGGGACTGAGTGCTGGCATAATTGGCTCCTCTTGTAGTTGCTGTATCTATTTCCCTCATTTTTATAAACTTGCTGGTGGGGTGTAATACAGCTTCCAACAACATGCCAGTCTTTTTCCTTCCCAGATCACAGGTCTGAATAAAGTAGAACTTAAAAATTCAATTCCTATGTCTGGGTATGTGCCTTTGTGGCGACAGGTGGCATGAATTCCAGTATTCTTGGTACAAATCTATCTTTTTAATGCTTCATTACCTGCAAATCTTTGCTTTCTAAGTTTCTTAGTGGGGCTGTCTGGTCATGCCTACTTTCCAATGCCTGATATAGAGGTCTCCTTATGCAAAAAGTCAATATACTGTTCATTGAATTGAACATTGAAAGAATAAGAAAAAGAATACCTTAGCCCTGCCTACTTCTTAAGCAGTGCTGATGATATTTTTTAATTTATACTTTCCCTCATAGCACATGGTGTTTTGAAGCTGACAAGTAATATAAATGAAGACAGAAAAGTCATGTGCAATATGGTTAAATGATGGGCAGTCTCAGGACACACTGGATAATGGGCCCAGGGAACACTGTTACCTTTGTATTTTTCAGACAGCTTATTTGTGGTGCACCGGTCTTCCTTGTATGTTTTTGTAAAAAAGAGGATACGTTTCTTTGTTTCATACCGGACACAGTTTCGAGTTTCTTCTTCTGTTAAACCTGAAAAAACAAACACAAGAAAACGCCCCTGAAAATGCACCATTGAGAATTCAAGGAAGTGGACCATGCAGCTCTGGCTACTCTCAGGGCTGGATACGCTCACCGGCTTTTGTCCTGCTTAGCTCTAATAGGCTGTTTTGCTCTGAGATTTAGTCCCACATGGCTCCTGAGGAAATTGTAAATGGAAGAGATTCTGTGAGTCTTCACTTTTGATGCATCTGTGAGACCACTGTAGTCCACCCTATGGGGCTCTTGTTGTCTCCCCAGCCCATCCTTGTTGTCACAGTACACAATGGATTGTAAGGATTATCCTTACTGCTGTGCACAGCTTCTGCCCTGGACATCAAGTCTGCTTCTCACTATGTTGCATGTTTTGGACCCGTAGCTGCGTTTGTGAGATGTAAGCCACTTGGCTTGTGCATCATCTCAAGTGTGAATCTTGGCCACCTGTCTGTCACTCACCACTCACTTTCATATTTATTTAGGCTCCCCCCACCATGACTTGATTACTCATTGCATCTCCACTCCCCAACCTTTTTTATTTTAATAGAAATTCTAAATTCTTGACCAATGACCTCTTCAGACTCTTTGTTGGCTGTATTGTCTCCTTATCTGAATTCAAATCTATATTTGATGTTATTTCCCTGTTGGCTCAAAGGAGGCAATACTACCCAATTCCTGTCTATTCAGGTTGGGAGGTGGAATTAACATCTTCCAGAATCTCCAGAAATGCTTTCATTGGGTGGCTCCCTGCTATCTTATACATCATGTGAAAACTCTAATACTCTGAGGCCACAACCATTCCACTAGACAATCTTTACCAACTCCAACCGTTTACCAAATTTCTTATCATCCATTGTTAAAGCTTTTGACACCTTGAATACCTGAGCACTTCCATCACAATGCCTGTAAGCATGCTTACTGACTTCTGAGTCTGTGAGGCTGGGACAACACAGACAGACAGGACTAGTGTACTTAAAGGTAGAGTTTGTACTACTTATCTGTGATAATGTGAAGGAAATTGATGCTTCTTATTTTCTTCACAGCATTCCAAGACATCTGACTGCATAGGACAGAGGGCGTGATACCAGCTCTTAATCTCTTTAAAGCAAAGGCTTTATCACATTATGACACTTATGACTGCAGGTTTTAATGCTCAGGCACATGTATTATGAGAGCTTTAGGTAGACATCAGATCAGGTCTGATGAAGACAGAAGGTACAGATTTCTCAGGGGAGAGGTGGGCAGATGTGAGCTAGGTCAATATTCTTCAATTTTCATTTACTTTTTATGTTTTAAGTCTGACCCATTTGAAGGTACATGTTATTAGGAGTAAAAGAATAGTTTTAAAGTCTCGACATTTTCAATTCTAACAAATAAAAAAGCATGGTCATTTCATTTAGTCTTGAAGAATAAGTATAGATATCTGATAACATTGTTTTTATAAGTCAAAATTTGAAGCAATTGTACTGCTTTACTGAAACTACAGTGTACAAATGTTTTTCTTATTCTTATATTTGCTTTTTAAAGTTTATAAGTTAGAAATAAATTTTATGTGACAAATTGATTATAACACAACAATTTACCTAAGGCCAAAGTTAACTTTGTATATTTGAGGGCCATGTACGAATCTTTAAAGAAGTGAAGGGTGACTCTGGCCCATGGAGTCAACAGTACTGTGATTAATGAATCAAGGTCTCACCGGTGACTTTCTATGTGTTCCTGTTTGTCCCCGTACATAGTATTCTGTGGGGTCTTTGCACATACTAACTGAGGATCTCCCAGACACCTGACTGTCTTTATCCTATGGTAGAAGGATGAGTCATTTCCTGAGTTGCATTTCAGCTTGTTTTGAATGAGCAAATTGGCAGGACTCATCAAAATACTATGCTCAGATTTTTTAACTGAGATTTTTTTAAACCTAATACACAGTAAAGGCTTACAAATAAAAGAAAAACCATTGCTGAGAAATAGTGAGGTGATTGTTTTTCTTTTTTCTCAAATTCAGAGTACACCATGACTTCCTTACAAAAGGACTTTAAAATTTACCTTGTTTAGAATATTGCCACTGTTTACAGTTCACACAATAACTCCGAAATTCTTTCATGGTGTACACTGAAGTTCCCCCTACTTTCTTGCAAGGTGTACTGATGGGGGCACTGACCAACAGAGGAGTGAAACAGCAAAGCAAGCAAGCAAACATAGTTTGATTTCATGGTGTTCTTCTCGAGGGAAAGAAAACACTATGGAACATCCAAGCTATTTTAAAGAACGATGACAATAGGCATAATTGCTATTAAACAAAGCCTAATAATACATTCCATTTACAGTCTGCGTTGAATCTCATTTCTAGACAAGAAAACAAGGAAAAGAAAGTGAGAAAAAAGAGGTTTATTTAGGGAGGGTATGAAAGTGGGAGAGGCTGTCCTTTGGAGAATTCCATCCATTTAAGATTGGTTCTGCCCAGTGTGCTTCACTTTCCTTGTAATTAAGATTGTACCATGATACTAGTGAAGCTCAAAACTTTTCTGAATGAAAAATGTTCAAATTATAAGAACGTTGAATACAATGTTATTGGATATATGAGATATATCCACATGCATATGTATGTTGTAAATACTATATATAGTGAATATGTATATATGTATATATATGGTGTAGATGATGTCTGAGAATACATGTATATGAATGTATACATATTAATTTTATATATAATTTTAATTTCCTATCACATCTCAACCTTTCTTTGTTTCACTCTGTATTGATCAATCTCTACCTCTGTTTATAGAGGAAGAGATTGAAGTGAGAATGTTTTAGGAAGAAAGCAGAGCTTGTCACTTCTCCTTTTTGGTTACAGACCTTCAACTTCTGAAATATTGTGTAATTGCTTGAAGACTCACACAGTTCTTCAATCTTGTCTCTAAGACTTAAGAGGCTTTGGTCTGAATGCATAATAAGAACAGTCATCAAATGGAAACTCATTGCCTATGGTACAACAGCAGTGGCCGGAATAATTTCCTCTGCAGGCCAGATGAAATCAAGGCAAGGACTAGGGGTTTCTTCTAACCATTTGTGCACGGTGATAATGTTGATGCCATTTTTAGTGGTGGGATGTACCCAATACATCATGTAAGCCATGCTTCAATATAAAGAATGGTTAAAATATAACTGAATGGTCAGGCACTATAGATAGCATGTTATGATGCGTTATCTGTACTATAGCTTTATACCAGATCAATTTTTAAAATACTTTTACTGAAAACCTGCAATGCCATTTGTTTCATCCCCTTTATTAGGAAGCAGACCAAGAAGTTCATGGTTTGGAAGAACTCAGAGCAGGGCATATTACACATCAGTATTTTCTATGAGACATAAGAACCGAGGACTACTAATCCCACTTCTGGTCTGCTACTGTCTTTTAAAATGAATGTCTACATCTTTTTGTACAGAAACTTAGTGATGAATAATGCTTTTCTTATTTGGGTGAATTTACAAGTTGTTGTCTGGTTATCATTGTTTCCCAGGTTTTATCTCAAGGGGCACACAAGAGACCATCACAAGGGTACTGTTTCATTTCACACATGTGTCTGAAAGCAAAGTAATCCAAAGATCTTATACATATAGTAACAGTAGTAATTAGTATTTGAAATTTTAACCCAAGAAACCAAGATGCTTAATATATTGCAATTTTGTATATATGCTCAAATATTTGCTCTGTTCTTTAGGATACAACATTGAAAATTTTCTTAAAATAAAATACTTGGAACTTGTTTGGAAGTTTCAATAGTTATGAATATTTAGCCTATATTAACTTAGTCTCTTGTCAAATCTCTGATTATTCTTTTATCTTATACCACTGGTCTCTACTTAAAATCATTAAAACAGAAAAATTGATATTGAATTTGCTGTAAATCATTATAGTTATTTGCTGTAAAATATTATATGTAAATTATATAACATTTAAGGAGCTCTGTTCTTGTTTTGGTATTGGCTAGCATCTCCCTTCTTAGTGACAAATATTGGGCCACAGAGGTCAGACATACTTTCTTCTTCTTTTTGGTTCTTATTTACTATTTTTATTTTATTTAGGTGTGTTTGCTTTTGATTATTCTTCATCTCAGTTTTGGCAACAGTAACAACAAAAGATCTAAATGAAGTCAGAGTAGAGCCATTAGAATGATGGAGTAGAACTGAGGAGCAGGAGAATGAGGAGGGAGTGGGAGAAAAGATACATTCCATGTCATGCCAGGCCAAATTAACCAAAGCTCACACACCTGAGTTCTGTAGCTCCTGGCGGCTGAATTGGTAGAGAAGGTCATACTTGCCCCCCAGAGAGCCTGAGGTGAAGTAGTGGGTCCCGAAGTCATCAAATATCCTGCTGTACACAGCAGAGTTGTATTCTAAAGGCAGGTGGACAAGGGCTTTCAGGAAGACGTCTGAAAGCTGCAGGTCTGTTGTTTTCATTGTGAAGTTTAAGACTTTTATCACTTTGTGGATCCTGACAAAGCTAGAATCCTAAGTAAAAGGGGCAAAAGCATAAGAAGAAAAATAATGAAATGGAGACGGAGATAATGGAAACTTGAGGAGTGATTCTTTAAATGTCATTAACTTCTCATTATCCCCATTCCTACCGCAGGATGTAAAATAATTCAACTCTATTTAGCATTCTCATATATAAGCTACAATCTTCAGGCTGCACTCCAGTATCTTTTCCCTTTGATGTTCAAAGTACTAAATAGATGGGACTACCTCAATGGGAATACCTACACTGCATGCCTCTGGTATGCATTCTCTAGCAAGAAAGAGAGCAGTGATCAGAGACACTAGTCTTTGTGACTGTCAGGGCATAGCTGTACCAGCAGTGAGATTTTATTTTCAATGCCTCAATGCAAATAAACAAAAGTAAAAAAGATTATGTAAAGATTCAACTGAAGCACTAAGGCGATATTCACTAATCACAAAGAAGCATTAAATTCTGTAGACTTTAGTTGTGAATTGCCAGATCGAGGAAATGTGCCCCGGTGACATTTCATACTCTTAAAGCCAAAGAACACTACATTCTCCTTCACTAAGTAATGAAATTAAACAAATTCTTTATATTGTCTCTGATAGCCATATGTGCCGGGAGCCATGGCCTTAACCATGGCCTTGTGGAAATTTACTAGCTTACACATACGGCCCTGAGAGAATTCGTGTAGTCTAACAGTAAGAATATTTGTGGGTGTGGAGGACACTGTGACTGCTGGTTCCAAAGACTGAAGATTGCCACCTGGCCTTTGGAAAGCACCCAGGGATCTTCTTCCCTCCTTGAAGCCTCCTCACTGCACTGTGGCTGGAAGTCAAGCTCAACTGAAAAAGCCCTGCTAGAGCCTGATTGTCTACACAAGCCACTCTTAAAGGGGACAACAGCTTTTTGGTTGTAACATTGGTAACAGAAAGTTAACTTAAAATTGGTAACTCAAGGTTGGAGTCATTCTAAATAACAACATGTGACATAAAACATCCCAGGAAAACAGGTCTTAAAAGATACTTCTAAATTGGGATAATAATTTATACAATTCTTATCCTAGAAACTAGACTTATAAAGGATAAGATTTACAATGTCTCTTCAATGAAGTATTAAAAGATGCACTGTCATGCATTCATATGTATGAACTGGCAGCCAAACTTTGTACATGAAAGTAATGTTCTTGGTATTGATTTTAAAAAGAATGGATTGTTTAAAACTGGGTTTTGTTTGTCAAAGTTATGGTTATCCCTTAATATTACAAAAGTATGGTTAAAATATTTAAAAGTATGGTTAAAATTGCCAGTGTTCCATTGGCTGCAGTTTGCAGTTTGATCGCAAGCCTTAGGATTCTTAACTCACTCATATTTTGAAATTAGGATGATTGTAAGTGTAGTAATAGTTAAAAACAACTGTGGCCAGAATGGGCCTGCTGCCCCTTTTAAAAACAAGCTACAGTGGTAGAAGCAAAATTTAATCTCCCAAGGTTAGAAAGGAGATCTCCATGAGAATTTATTTGGTATCAAACAGGGTTCTGATAAACTGTTTCAAGGAGTTTGTACTACTAAAAACAGCTGGTAGAATTTTGGGGGACACTCAAGAAGGGGTTCCTTTTGTTACACAATTATCTTATGAGAACATTAATGCAGCTCTCTGCAGCCATCTGGCCATACAAAGCAAAGACAGACTTATCTGGATATATTCATCTTTGTGCAAAAATTTGACTCTCATACAATCAGAGTCTAGCTATGTTTGCTGTCTTGCTGAGGACTATAGTACATACAAGCAATGCTTTCACAGCACTGAGGTGATAAGGAATGTTTTAAGTATAAGTCATCCTAGGAAAAACTGTCCAAAAATTAGAGGCATAGATGGAGAATTGCTCCCCTGGAATCTATCATCACTGCAGGAAGTGTAATCTTTGAGCCTGGACAGGACTTTTGAATTTTTCAGTGTATGTTTATTTTCTAGTCCCTCTAAGAAGAAATTTTACTACCTTTGCTCTTATACCATGAGCTTTAAAAATTTTGGAGTAGTTGTTGCTCCAGAAAAAGTTTCAGAAACAATATCTTTTTCAATATTTGGGGCCTCAGTTATATCCTAGAATATTTGGTACAGAAAATTCAACAAAGAAAAGATGATTTGCTTACTTCAAATTATTTTCAAAAGCTTCCAAGAGATATTTATTGACTAAGACCTCACCTTAAGCTCACCAAAAGAGGACATAAGCTTTTGTTAGATGTTGTCAAGGGGTATGCAAATTTACTGGTAAGAAACAAAGAGCTTTTGCAGAAAGTAGAGAAAGCTTCTGTAATCAATTGTTATCAATTGCAATCAATTATAATCAAATGTTAGATATTGTTATTCAATGTACCTACAGCAATTCTTTGGCAAAAAAAAGAACATTAATGTGGATTCATCTTTCCTCATCTCCAAGTAAAGTTTTAATGTCCTGTTATGAAGCTGTTGTGGTGTTAATAAAGAATTGTAAGGTAGAATCATGAAAGTATTTTGGAAAGAATGTCTTAAAAACCTGATGAGACATTTATTCCTTGTTTCAAATAGCAATTAAATTGGTTATTGCAGAACATTGATTGATATTTGGCATATTACATAGCAAATTTTATAGGCAAAATTGATACTATATTTCCTGTAAATTTATGTGTGCATCCCATAAAGAATATATCTACTGTATTTATCTACAGCACTTCTATGGAGAAAAGTATATGTGACTGGATTACATGTTTATTCTCATGAGTTTCCCTCTACTTCAGCACAAATAATTGAACTACGTGCTGTAGTCATTTTTTAACATTCTAAAATTAACTTTTAGAACGTTAATTTATATACTAATAGCCAATATATATAGCACAGGGTTTACAATTGCTTAAAATTGTCCCTTTTTTAGATACTGCTAATTCTCAAATTTTGCAATTGTATATACATATACAATTCAAGTTAAGAGAAATTACTGTTTCTTTAAAGGAGTGTCTTTGGACATTTAAGAACTCATCTTAGACTGCCTGGGCAAGACCCCTTAAGGCAATGCCACAACAGATTTGTATCCCAGGCAGATTATAGGCCTTACATAAGAACAATTGACCATATAATCTCATTCTTTACATCATCAAAATAGTAATAGCTTGGGATAATAATTTAGTATTTTTAGAGAATGTGCATGTCAAATTGTAAAGATTTTTTCTCAATGTCCTCAGTTTTTACCTGTACCATAAAATGGTGTGAATTCTCAAGAATTTAACGTAATTATTACAAATGGATACTTATATTTCTGATGTAAAAATAAAAATATAAAAATAAAATATGCACATGTGACTATTGATACCTTTTCAGGCTTTCTAGTTGCAATTGCCTTAACAGGAAAAACAACTAAAAATGTAATTGGTCATTGCCTACATTATTTTTCTATGTTTGGTGTTCCTAATCAGATTAAAACAGATAATGGAACTATTAAAGTTCCACTATCTAGTAAAACATGTGAGAAGTTTTGTCAACAATCTAATGTTACCCATATTACTGAGACTTCATATAATTCTCTGGGACAAGGAATTGTTAAACGTGTGCATAGTACTCTGAAAAATTGGCTTTAAAACAAACAAACAAACAAACAAACAAGGGGAATTATATCTTAGTATCCCATAAAAATTTTAAAATTTCGATGCTAAGGAACTCTCTGAGTGTGGGGAAGAGGAAATGTTTGTGTTTTTTCCACAGAACACTATAAGAGCTTGCTAGCTCCCAGAGTGGTTGGTGTGACATGTTGACCTGTGAGTGCCCTGACAATGATGATAGAGAAGCTGTATTGGGCCTACGTCCCTGATCCACCCCTTTTTACATCCAACAGTAAGGCCTGGAAGCTTACATCCAAGAAGAAGGCCTAGAAGTAGTGGTAATGGTAAACAACACTAGTTGATGGATGTCCCTGCTGGAGGAAATTTCACTATCAATAGAGAAATTAACTACCAAGGATTGGGAACTAGTATCTCCATAGGCCTTAGTGTGGGAGACACAGCTACAGGTGCTTATGCTCTAGTATTGCTAGGCCAAATACATAGATAAAGAATTGCTGTGTCTTCCTGTGACCCTAGTTCCTCAGTTGACCTTCCTAACTTCTGAGTATTTGAGCTGGAATAACCCCTCAGATACCAGAATGAAGTGAGCTGTTTTCCTCCCTTTAGTGGCCTGCATCTCCTTGGCAACTTCTGTTGTGACTGTGGTTTGGCCTGGAGGGGTGTTAGCCCATTCTCTCTTTACCACTCCAAATTATCCCAACAGTTTACATTGGCAGTGGAAGCCTCTGCTGAATCATTAGCTTTTTTTTTTTTTTTTTTTTTTTTTTTTACAGAAACAAGTAACTTCCCTCGCCCAAGCTGCCATACAGAATCGAGAACTTGATTTGCTGACCATTGAGAAGGCTGGCACATGTTTATTTCTGAAAGAAGAATACTGTTTTTATGTAAATGAGTCTGGCCTAGTGGAAACTGGGTCCAACAGTTACACAAACTTAATTTGGAGCTCCAGAAAAAACTGTTTTAATTATCAGCCACTGCTGATAATTGGTGGAAGTCCTTCATGTTCACCCTCTTGATGCCCCTCCTTGTACCTTTAATAAGCATTTTATTATTAGTAACCTTGGGGATTTCATTTTTAACAAAATTACTGATTTTATAAAACAGCAGATTGACTCTATGGCATCAAGACCCTTGCAAATTCATTATCATAGGCTTGATTTGGCTGATAGAGGCCTTGCTGAACCTGAGGTTGATAATTCTCCTTTAGGAGCTGCATAGGATTCAGACCTGTGCATACTGGTTCTGGAAAATGAATCCAGTATGGGCACCAGCGTGGGCTGCAAGGCTAAGCACTGCAGGGGAGGTCCCACTTGGAAGGTCTCTGAATTCCCCGTGAGACAAACTTGGTTTGCAAGGAAGTTGGTATCTGTTCTTTAACCTTATCCTAAGGATTTTCTAAGGCTCTGCCTCCCCTCCCCAAAAGATACCAAGAACCATGACTGTGGGACATAATGGTAATCCAACCCACGGGAGGAATCAGGTCAATGCTCCCCACTCTGATTAATGCCCACTCATTCAAGGATGAGGCAACTATTGGTAACCTTGGTTCATTCTTTTAGACATCATATTTAAAAATAATAAAGAGGGAGGAGATGCCGGGAGTTATGGCCTTAACCATGGCCTTGTGGAAATTTATTAGTTTACACATACAGCCCTGAGAGAACTTGAGTAGTCTAACAGTAAGAATATTTGTGGGTGTAGAGGATACTCTGACCACTGGTTCCAGAGACTGAAGATTGCTACCTGGCCTTCAGAAAGATCCCGGGGCTCTTTCCCCCTTCCTTGAAGCCTCCTCTTGTTTATGATTATATTGCTATCCCTGAAGTAAAGTTTTCAGAGCTTGATAAGACACCTGCCTTGCTCTCATTCTTCGTGTCTCTTGTCCCACCTCAGTCTCTCTCCCCTGCCCTAGGTCCCTGCCGAACACCCCGAGGGTTGGGACACATATGCAAAAGTGTGAAGTCTTTTTTATTCTTGGCTTTTGTGTAAACACATATGTTCAGTTTTTTTCACTCCTTATTATGTAGGTTAATTCAAAATTAAACAATTGATACTGTGTTGTAATCTCACTCCTTTGCATTCTCCCATGTAACTACTCGCATTTGTGAGCATATTCAGGTATGCTATGTTTACAAGTTATGCATTTTATCTGATCTCCTGGTTTTAACAAATTATGTTATATAAGCAATGGCTACAGAATAACTACCATGTTTTAGCAAAAACAATTCTATTGTAACTGTTAATTATAAAACAGCCATTTTCCTGAATGCTATAATTACAAAATCAAAAAGCTGCTAATGCAAAAACCAAAAACATTGCAAAGTTGAAAAGGAGCCATCATTCTCTCTCCCATTCAGCTCTCTTCCCTTCCTAGGTTCTTTTCTTCAATTTAAATTTATACAGTTGTGTCAGTTGCACTTGTTTTACAAGTGGACAAGGCAGAGAAAGTTTGTTGCCTTGAGAAGTTTATGTCTCTTTGGATGCCTATGAATTCTATTTCTGAACTTTAACACTTGAATTTTGTCAAACAGCCCTCAAACTTGGAGTATCTGTGTGCTTTTATTAAGAAACATGTATCCTTAATGTAAGCTTTTTGGAGGTTCAATATTTATAGTTTTCTTTAGAGACTAAATCATTGGAAACACACACACACAACTTTGATAGCTCAACATAAGAGAAGCACAGACATGGTACATTACTACTGTAGTATGGGTGGAACCGGCAATTTTAGACCAAGAAGTTACATTATACCAGGATATTAAGCAATATTAGCACATTTCATCAATTTGTGAGATCTTTCTGTGCTGTGCTTGAATCGTATTTTATAGTTTCAGCTTTTTTAAATGTAAATGAGTTAACTACCAAGCCTCACACAATTATTATTTTGCTCTGAAGAGATCTCTGCCCAATGAATACTTATTCAGATCTGAGAATGACAAAAGAAAACAACACATATTAGGCTAAGTTGAAGGGCCTGGCCTTCACTTCACAAGTCTTTAGTGTATATCAGTATTTGCAGACTAAGGGAGGTCACAGTAGCATTTTCTCCATAGATGGACCAGAATAAGGAATCCTCTATTCAGATGGACTCCATCGTCTACATCTGTCTTGATACTGTCTTGAGCTATACAAGGGCGACAATTCTAAGGCAGAATGGTTGAAAAGTAGCAATTTCATATACTTTAATCTGTAAATAGCCCCAAATATTTTGACTTTGGGAAAGGCTATTAAGATAAAAACTAGCTTTTTATCCACAGAAAAGATTTTTTTATGTGTGCTCTCTAGTATGCTTAAAACATTTATATATAACTCTGTAGAATTTGTCTCAAAGTCATGTAACCACCTGCATGTCACCTACATGTTTTCAGCATCTTCATCTCCTTCCCTCTCTATTCTATCCTTTTAGACATTTATGTATAGCCATGGATGCTTTGTCAAGTTGATCTGGGGATTTGATCAAAGACCAGATCCCAAGATAGTCTGAATTAGTAGATTAAAAGAAGGGAGTGTCTATGTCTACAGAAAGTCTGAAACAGATTACATAAAAAGACAAAAGTTGTTATATGTCATTTATAAGAAACATGTTCAGTTAGTTAAGGCAAGCCTGATCTGAGGCTGATCCCTGAGAGTCACATAATACAAATAGAGAATCAACTCTAACAAGTGATACTGACCTCCACAGACATATTGTAGGGTGTGTAAATGCACACACATGAAATGCACACACATGCACAAACACTAAATGCATGCATAATTTTAAGAAAGCTCCTTTAAACAGGACGGGAATTTCAACCAGTGAAATCTCAACAATATGGTTACCTAAACAAGATCTGCATAATGAGTACACCAGTAAACATGTCAGAGTGAAGGGGCATAGATTTCACAAGCTCCTACCCCTAGATGAAGATGTACAGGGAATCAACGGCTGCTGAGGAGGTAAGAATCAGTTTTCTTCAAGGACGAGTCACCCAATAGATTACAAAATCTCAAGGTGTCAGCTCTAAACACATGTACACGTGAGCAACAGTAAATCGACTCATTAAGTTAAGTGTGTGTGTGTGTTTGTGTGTGTGTAACAATAAATAATGAAGAAAAGGTATTAAATTTCAGAGAGAGTGGAGAGGCAAGGGAGGAGATAGAGAGAAGAAAAGGTAGAAATGAAATAAATATAATGCTCATATGTGAAAGTCTCGAAAGATTTTTTTTAAAACAAAGAAAATACATTTATATCACAAGCAGTCTAAAAAATATCCCCATTATTGGCAGCATCATAATGAAACCCTTTACTTTGTATAACTTCCAAACACTTAAAAAAAGATAGCCCTCTTGGGGGCTAGAGAGAAGGACCAGCAGCTAAGAGCATTGACTATTCTTCTAGAGGACCTGGGCTTGGTCCCTGCATCCACATCCAGTAGCCCACAATTATTTGTAATTCCAGTTTGAGGGGACCTCATCCCCTCTGCTGGCTCTGTGGGTGTCTACACACACATGGCATATACTTATTCACACATACACACATGTATATGAAAATAAAAATGAGCCTTAAAATTTATTGAAAACAATCCATATTGACCACAACCTGGGACAGCAAACTGAAAATAAAACAAGAGCAACTCCATGCAGCACATCTTTAGTATTAAGTTGAGAGTTATGAAGAGTCTATTTAAGCATCTATTAGATATCCTACTGATACAGAAATGTTCAACTTCTGTTGCTTGATTGCTTTGTCAGGTATTCATTTTGAAGAAAGAACGAATCAACTATTTCCCTTACCTTCTTGTAGGAGGCTTCAATGGCTTTTTTGAAGTTAGAGTTACGTTGGAAACTTTCACTTTTCTTTGAGGAATAAAAAATTGGTACATAGAAAGAATCTTTCTGCTGTCTCGACGACGAACTGGCGTCATTTTTATTCTTTCCAAGAGTGGTTAAATCTTTGTAAAAATCTGTTTTCAAGTCATCCTCCACAGTTTGTACCTGATCCAGCAAAGTGCATATGAAATAAGACATGGGGAATACGCAACAGAGCTACTTGACCGTCACCTCACACAATGATCATTCATCCATTCAGCAGTCAAGAAGTAGTCAGTACCCATCTCATATTACTGGAGAGCAAGAGAGTCTGTTAATCCTCATACCTAGAGAGTTAATAGTTTAGTTAGGGAGAGAACACAGTGTGATGGATACAGTACTCATGGGATAACAGATCAACATAGACCCAGAAAGACTATATTTCATGCATCTCAACTAAGGAAAGAATACAGAACCAGGAGCATTTTATGTGTATGTCTGCACATGGCTTGTGTACCTGATGCCTGCAGAAACTAGTTATGAGCTATTGTTGTGAGAAATATTAAATAATGTACCATTCCATGCTAGAGCTGGCTACTCTCTTGCCGCAATGATCTTGCTGCCTCCATGGCTAACTAACCCCATGCAGCAACCGCCCATCTTGTGGTTGACAGCTAGATGGGGCAAACACACCCCACTTAATATTTAATCATGTATCTAAGAAATTTCCAGTACTCTTGGCTCCCAGGACTGTGTGGTTCGGGCTCTTCTTCTTCTCCTATAGGTTCCACCTTATCTCTTCTTCTACTTCTCTTTTTCTCCTTTCTCTGTCTCTTCTCTTCTCTAAAATTCTCAGTCTGCCTTCCTTTTCCACTGTCCAATCACAAGCTTCTTCTTGTATTAGTGTTTAAAGTAATTGGGGGAAATTCTGTTACAAGCTATCCTGTGGCACTAGGAACCAAACTTAACTTCCCTACAAGGGTGGCTAGTGCTCTTAACCACAGAGATAGCTCTTCATTTTTTGCTGTACTTTTGCATCTCTAATTATACAAAGTAAAACATTTCTTTATGATATTGCCAGCAATGAGGTCAATTTTTAAGACTGCTAATGACTTCAGTGTATTGTGAGATTTGATTTATATTATATTTCAGGGATCTAAAAGAGGGTGGGGCATGACCCTAGCTGGACTCTCTTTTCTTATTATCTATTGGTTATGCCTCTGAGATGCAGGACAACTTTGAAACCCACTTGAGCAAAGAGTAAAACTGGTTCATGTCTCAGGAACTTAAGCCTTTGCTATTGTCACAACAGTAAGGATAATATTGATTAAAATCACTCAAAATGAATGAGAACTATACTGTCTGGTCAGCAATAGAAAAAAAATTTTAAACACTCATTAATAAAATCCACTGAGACACAAATCACATGTTGCATTAAACAACTTTCAAAATTAGCCTAGAAAAGAAGGGAAACTAACCCTGCTGCAAAAGATGACTGTTCAATGATGATGACATAACCAACATCTCAATGTTGCTTTCAGAAACCACAGAATGTAATGGTTAGCATCTAAAATGCTCACAAAACGAACCTCCTAGTCAATTATAAAATAATAAGACCATGCTATTATAGATTATATGCATATAAATATAGCTATGTAGATTTATTCACAGGTTCTTTAAAAAGCATAGACTATAATTTTTCCACTCTGTATGAGCTTAAAGAATAAGATATTAGGGGCTTAATGGCAAGATGGCTTAACAGGTTTGTGGTGGTTTGAATTAGAATGACTTCTATATATATTTGAACACTTGGTCATTAGAGAGTGGCCCTACTTGACAGGGATCAGGAGGTGTGGCTTTGCTGGAGGAAATGTTTCACAGGAGAGTGGGCTTTGGGGTTTCAAATGCTCAACCCAGGAGCAGTGTCTCTCTCTTCCTGTTGCCTGCAGATTCAGATGTAGAAGTTTCAGTTACCTGTCTGGCACCAAGTCTGCCTGGATGTCTCCATGCCACCACGATGGCAATGTTCTAAACCTCTGAACTGTGAACTAGCTCAAATTAAATGCCTTTCTTTATATGAGCTGCCCTAGTCATGGAGTCTCTTCACAGCAACAGGACACTAAGACAGGGTTCAAGTCCAAAGACCCACAAGGTGCAACTATGAAAGCTGTCCTCTGATTGCAACTTGTGGTATGTACATGGTATCTTTCTTATACATACACACACACACACACACACACACACACACACACACACGAATAAACAAATAGATAATATAAAATATTTTATTTAAGAAAGAATCAGATGTCAGATGTTAGCAAGCAAGGAGAGGGTTCAGATGTCCTGAACAGAAGCTTAGAGAAGATTCTTATCAAATATATTAGCTGGGAAGGAGGCAGATTTATAAGTGAGCAGTGACAAAAATTATATTAGACAGGGAAATTGGAATGAGACCTAGTAAACACTTTTCTTAAGTATTTGTATTCCTTAATAAAAGCAATATTTTACTTATACATTATTAATAAATACCAAGTATATGAGTAAAATGTTTAATGTTGATCACATTCGTGTTTTGGAAAGATTATGTTTAAAGACATTTAAGAGGTAAGTCAATACTCATTATAAAAACAAATGCAGGGAATTTAAGGGGTCAGAGATGGAATGGAGGATCCTGAGAATGTTGCTCTGTAAGCTGTATGAAGTAGATTCCTGCTGAGAATACTGGGGTATGGCTGTTGTTGAAAACTATATTTTTGAAAGTAATCTTGTGGACTACTTGTTTGGAAGCTAGAAAATACCCTTCAGCAGAATATCACATGTAAACAAAGGTACATTTCTTACTTCAAAGCCCATCCAATATTGTATACCCTAAAAATATTGTCATTAGTGTTCCAGGGGTGTTAGAATAGGCCATTGGAATCTCAAGTTACTTTCTAAACCTAGAAGTATGTCTTATATGTTTTTAAATGGAGTACATTAGATTGGAAAGTACCTGTATTTATATGCATAGAGTTGTTATTATAATTAAAAACTATTACATTTATGTATGTATGCATTTATTCATTTATTTTGTGTTTATATACATAAGCAGGTTCATGATACAGTGCACATTTAGATGTCTGAGGACAGTGTACAAGAGTCTGTTCTCTCCTTCCTGCTGTGTAAGTTCTGTGGATTGAACTTAGGTCTTTGGACTTCCCAACATTTAGCTATGAGCACTGTAAAGAAGCATTGAATGATTTCTTATTGAGTACCTACTATCATAAAGAATGTCTCATGAACTGTTAGATTTCTAAAATCTTTTTAGCAGTATTATCTACATGCAAGAATGTGACTACTAAAACCATGTATTTCCCTGATCAAAATTAAAGAAAAGGTATTACTCTCTGTCTTTGTTCTGTTGATGTGAAGAAACACCATGGTCAAGGCAACTCTTATAAAAGAAAGCATTTAATTGGGGGCTTGCTTATAGTTCTAAAGGCTTAATTCATAATCATCAGGCCAGCGTGTTACTGGAGAAGTAACTAAGAGCTACAACTTGATCTACAAAACACTAGACCTTGCCTGGGCTTTTAAACATTAAAGCCTGTGACACACTTCCCTGTGACACACTTCCTCCAACAAGGCCACACCTCTTAATCCTTTAATCTTCCCAAACAGTTCCATTCCCTGGTGACTGAACATTTGAGTCTATGAGCCTATCTTATTCAGACCCCCCCCCCCCACATTTACTTTAGCACAACAAGAACAGAGCACTCATTTTTTGGTTACTAGGTTATTATCCAGCACTGCAGTGTGCTGCTCATTACTATACAGGAAAACAATCAAATTAATAAAATTTTTATTTTATTAAGGGAAGTAAGCCAAGGTGTTTTATATTCAGACCCATCATGATTTTTTTGTTTGTTTGTTTTCATTTTTGTTTTGTTTTCTTGTTGTTGTTTTGTAGGAACTTGAGACTGTTACTTCTGTCTCATGGTAATGTGAGTAAAAAGCTATGGTAAGAGAACAACTTGAATAAATAATTTTTTTGGCATGGATATGTTTTAAAGTTCTATGTTCATGGAGAAGAGATGCAGCCAAGGAAATATGGACTTAAGTCTATAACTTACAGCTACTTCCTACTTTGCTTGATGCTGGGTAAATTAGTCATCCTTTTTTCTCCTTCCTCTAGTAAAAAAAAAAAATGAAGATAATCTTGACCTCATTGGGTTTTGGTAATATTAAATAGAAACATATAATGTGTGATTCAAATTGTTCATTATCCTTCCATTAAGTTCCATCATGCATCAAAATCTCCACTAGAAACTTAGCTTATAATGATTATCAGTGTGGGAGTGACCACCATGCTACACTGTCATACCTCAAAGTTGACATTTTCCAGATTGGCTGGAACACGGTGTGGATTACTGGTTCGACTGCTCTTGACGAGTTTACATATTCCTCCAGTGAAAGAGTTATCAAGAACTTCTCCTCTGGGCTCCCCAGCCAGAAAATGAAACCTGGAAACAAAGCAATTTTGAAGAATTCAGTG
>JADRCD010200923.1:0-12506 GCA_019843815.1 Montemys delectorum
CACACACACACACACACACACACACACATATAAATTTGGTTAGAACTGCTGGGAATAAACTATCCTTGCATTCCCAGGAAAACCCACTTGGCCTTGGTGTGCTCTTTTTCTTTTAATTTAATTTAACTTTATATGCACATTGGTGTGAGAGTATCAGATCCCTTGGAACTGGAGTTACAGACAGTTGTGAGCTGCCAGGTGGTCCATTGGAAGAGAAGAGGGTGCTCAAAACCACTGAGTCATCTCACCAGCCCCTAGTGTGCTAGTGTAAAAGGAGGCTGGTCTGTGCTTTTCTTTTCTTTTCTTTTCTTTTCTTTTCTTTTCTTTTCTTTTTTTTCTTTTTTTTGCAGGATCTTTGTCAAGTTTTTGTTTCTCTGTTGAATCTGGTTCATGAAAATATTTTACATGGTGAAAGAATTCTATAAAATTGTATTGCTTGGTGCCACTTTAACCAAAAAAGATCTGTGAGCTGGGCGTGGTGGCACATGCTTTTGATTTTAATCCTAGCAGAAGCAGGTGGATCTTTGTGAATATGAGGCCAGTGTGGCTATGTAGTGATGCCAGGCCAGCCAGGGCTACATGGTGAGACCTTATCTCAAAAAGAGAGAGAGGGAGAGGGAGAGGGAGAGGGAGAGGGAGAGGGAGAGGGAGAGGGAGAGGGAGAGGGAGAGAGAGGAAATCTTTCGAAGCCTGTGGAGATTTTGTCTTTTTGTTGTTCTTACTGTTTTTTCCTTTTTAAAAATTTATTTATTTATTTATTTATTTTTTGTTTTGGTTTTTCGAGACAGGGTTTTTCTGTGTAGCCCTGGCTGTCCTGGAACTCACTCTGTAGACCAGGCTGGCCTCGAACTCAGAAATCTGCCTGCCTCTGCCTCCCAAGCGCTGGGATTAAAGGTGTGCGCCACCACCGCCCCACAATTTTATTTATTTTTTATGTATATGAGTACTGTTAATCTCTTCAGACACACCAGAAGAGGGCATCAAATCCCACTACAGATGGTTGTGAGCCACCATGTGGTTGCTGGGAATTGAACTCAGGACCTCTGGAAGAGCAGTTAGTGCTCTTAACTGATGAGCCATCTCTCCAGCTCCTTATTGTTTTTTCTTTTTTCTTTCTTTCTGTTTTGTTTTGTTCTGGTTTGGTTTGGTTTTTCAAGACAAGGTTTCTCTGTGTAGCCCTGGCTGTCCTGGAACTCACTCTGTAGACCAGGCTGGTCTCAAACTCAAAAATTCACCTGCCTCTGCCTCCCAAGTGCTGGGATTAAAGGTGTGTGTCACCTCTGCCCAGCCCTCTTATTGTTTTTTTCAAGACAGGGTTTCTCTGAATAGCCCTGGCTGTTCTGGAACTCACTCTGTAGACCAGGCTGGCCTCAAACTTAGAGATCTGCCTGCCTCTGCTCAGATTAAAGACACGTGCCACCGTTGCCTAGAGATTTTTTTCTGACTTTTCAGAGTTTTGGAAAGTTACAATATCCTGGAATATAACCCTTTTCAATCATGTTTGAAAAAAAGTAATTTTATAGAGTTGATCAAAGTGATCTCCAGATTTTTACTTTTTTGTAGTTATTTAAGGAAAAACGAAGCAGGTGGATTTCTGGGTTCGAGGCCAGCCTGGTCTGCAGAGTGAGTTCCAGGACAGCCAGGGCTACACAGAGAAACCCTGTCTCGAACCCACCACTCCACCTCACCCCCCAAAAAAAAGAAAGAAAAAGGAAAAAGGAAGACCATGCGAGTGTGGCCAGCCCAGATGGCCTGCTGACAATCTGTGCGCCGTGGGAGGAGACTGCCTTTGTGTTATGCTGACCCACAGCCCCCTCTTCTCCCACAGACAGAGGCTGTGACCCTCCAGGATATCCGTGGCAGAGTCCTCCAGAATGCCGTGAGGGTGTGGAGCAACATTCCAGGGCTGAAGAGGTATCTATCTGCTCAGGGCAGGGGGGATATGGAAGATTCAGAGGCAGAGCCAACTGTGCTTTCTTAGAGCCAGGTGTTCACAGACCCATGTGCTCCATCTGTGTCTGAGAAACCCTTTATCTACCACAGTGCTGAACACAGTGGTACTCAAGGTGTCCCTGTGGACCGAGGGACGCTCTTCCTGATCACCCACTACCTCCTGATCTTGCCTCAGGACTGGCCAAGCGTTCTCTCATTCTCAGGAGAAAGTCCAGACTCCTAAGGGCTCTTTCTCAAACTTCGCAAGCCAGTTACCCCTCACCCTCAGCCTTCTGAAGCCCCCTGCCCTATGCACACTCGGGCTCATAACCATTCATATATGGTGACTCAACTCCCTAACGCATTCCCACACCCGCACACAGACACCCACTTGCTTACAGTCATGCACAGGTGGACCGAGCCAGTTTGAACTTTCTCTTCTGAAACTGCTAAGTCGTGTCCTTTCCTGTCCTACACTGAGTTTCTGGAAACTTCCCACCCACCTCTTCCATGCCAGCCTTCTCCTGGCTCCTCGTCACTCTTGCCTGTCAGGTAGGTACCACCACCAGGTTCCCTCACCTGGATGCTGGGGCGGAGTGGAGGGGCTATGGCTTGCCCAAGCATTCTATTTGGAAGCTTCTGAGGTATTGTCTCCTGTCTGCAGCCCTTCCCGATAGATACTGTGGGATGGGATAGGGCAGGAGAGGGACAGTGTGTGAGCTCATCCATCTGCAAAAGGAGCCACGCTGCTCCACTCCTGCCAACCACTCCTGACACATGGGCCATCCTTAACAAACAAACACACTTTCCGGTTAATCATCACGGTGCAGCCAATCCTACTACACGTGGCTGTTCCACTCTTATTTTTTAAATGTGACTTTAATTGTAACTGTAATTTCATTTTGTTTAAAGATTTATTTATTTATTTTATGTATATGGGTACACACTGTAGCTGTACAGATAGTTGTGAGCCTTCATCTGGTTGTTGGGAATTGACTTTAGGATCTCTGCTCACTCAGGCCCAAAGATTTATTTATTATTATACATAAGTACACTGTAGCTGTCTTCAGACACACCAGAAGAGGGCATCAGATCTCATTATGGTTGGTTGTGAGCCACCATGTGGTTGCTGGGATCTGAACTCAGGACCTTCGGAAGAGCAGTCGGTGTTCTTACCCGCTGAGCTATCTGACCAGCTCTCCACTCTTCTTTTGAGCTGCCCACCATGGGAGCCTGCCAGGTTTGGAGATTGTAGGGTCAGCTTCTTTCTTTCTTTTGTTCATTTTTTTGTTGTGATGGTGGTGGTTTTGTTTTGTTTTTGTTTTTTGTTTTTCCGAAGCAGGGTGTATCTTTGTATTCCTGGCTGTCCTGGAACTTGTTCTGTTGAATTCAGAAATTCCCAAGTGGTGGGATTAAAGGCATGCATCATCAACCCCTCACTCCTCTCCTCTCCTCCCCTTCCCCAGTCTTCAAGCACCCCATCTCTTTTCTGATTGAGGTGGCTGCTTTTTTTGTTTTTTGTTTTCTAAATATGAGTACACTGTCGCTGACTTCAGACACACCAGAAGAGGGCATCGGATCCCATTACAGATGGTTGTGAGCCACCATGTGGTTGCTGGGATTAGAACTCAGGACCTCTGTTAAGAGCAGTCAGTGCTCTTAACTGCTGAGCCATCTCTCCAGCCCTGGTACCTGCTTCCTCCAAAGGACGTTGAGGGCCATGTGCACCTGCACCTAATACTTATGGTCAGTCACTTGGCTCCTGAAGGAAACTGACGGCTGTTTGCTTTCAGGGAGACTTGCCCACTGACGTAGGGGTCACCTTGCCAAGGTCATGGACTCTCATGCAACATCTGCCTCCAGACAACCATTGTCCTGGGATGGGGGTGGGGTGCACATGAAGACAGGGTGGGATGTAGGGAAAGTGGACGGCAGTGTCTTCTGACATGCCCATTTTGTCTGCGCCCAAAGTGGTGGTCCTTAACTCCACCAGGGGCTGGGCATATGGAAAGGAGATGCTAGGTATCTCATCTTCAAAGTTGAGGATGAAGCCTACGCATTCCAAGAGCTGGAGTACTTCGTGTAAGCTGGGTTTCTTGTGTCAGGCCTCCTCGGAACAGCACACGCACTTGCAGGGTCTCACTGATCTGTTTTTCCATAATTTTTTAAAATTCACAATACTACATCCCAACTGAAGCCCCTCCCCCAGTCCCACCCTTGAAAATTCCTTCCCCATTACACCCTTTCCTTCTCTTAGAGAAGGTGTAAGACCCACTTGGGTACAACCCCACCTTGGGACATCTAGTCCCAAGAGGACTAAGTATACTCTTCCACTGAGATCTAACCAGGCAGTCCAGGTAGGGGAAGCGGGTCCAATGGCAGGCAACAGAGACAGAGATAGCCCCTGCTCCAATTGTTCGGGGACCTATATAAAGACCAAGCTGCACATCTGCTACAGATGGGGGTGGGAGGTGGGAAGCAGAGTTCAGCCCCTGCATGCTCTTTGGTTGTGGGTTAGTCTCCTTGAGCCCCATAGACCCAGGTGAGTCGACTCTGTAGGTCTTCTTTTTTTTTTTTTTTTTTTTTTGGTTTTTTGAGACAGGGTTTCTCTGTGTAGCCCTGGCTGTCCTGGACTTACTCTGTAGACCAGGCTGGCCTCGAACTCAGAAATCCGCCTGCCTCTGCCTCCCAAGTGCTGGGATTAAAGGTGTGCGCCACCACCGCCCGGCCTCTGTAGGTTTTCTTATGGTGTCTTTTGCCCCCTCCAGCTTGTTTAATTCTACCCTTCTCTTCCACAAGACCCCCTGAGCTCTCTGCCTTATGTTTGGCTGTGGGTCTCTGCATCTGTTATCATTCGCTGCTGGATGAAGTCTCTCGGGAGACAGTTATGCTAGGTTCCTGTCTGCAAACATAGCAGAGTATCATTAGTAATGTCCAGAGTTGGCTCGTTCCCATGGCATGGGTCTCAAGTTGTGGCAGTCATTCACATTGGCCATTCCCTCAGTCTCTGCTCCATCTTTGTCCCTGTGCATCTTGGAAGCAGGTCAAATTTTGGGTTGAAGGTTGTGTGGGTGGGTTGATGCCCCCTCCTTCCACTGGTACTCCTGCCTGGCTAGCTCACTGATCTTTACCCTTACTTACTCTGTGTGGGTCACTGCCTGAGTTGGCTCCTATCCCTTCCTGGCAGCTTCTAGGCTCTCTCTTCTTCACACCCAAAAGGGAACATGCTGGGCTCCATCAAAGATTGAACATCTCACCTGGGGTGTGGTAGCACACACACATTTGCTTTTAATACCAGCAGAAGCAGATGGATCTCAGTGGTTCGAGGCCAGCCAGAGCCACACAGTGAGATAGCATCTTGAAAGGGATCGAGATTAGAGATTTTAGTCTTTGGCAACCTTGCCTGTTCCCAATCTGTCCTGAGGCAGGTAGGGAGGCAGGGCCATTTCCTCCTCTGCTTCGAGATGTAGAGACCCCATCAGGTCCTCCTGAGGGTCCCCAGAGACCACAGGCAACCCCTTCACCTTGTGGGGGCCTCTAGGCTGTGTCCCCTCTCCAACTGCCACCCGTACCCCCGAGCACCCTATCCGATACTTTATTTCTAACAGGTGACTCTTTTCCTTGGTAGCAAGCATGCGGTCCTGACCCCAAAGGAAGAAGAGTCCCTGCAATCCCAAGTCAGAACCAGAAGCAAGATGGCTGCCCAGAAACTTGACTCCCTGGTGAAGCTCTGCCTGATCCCCCTGAGAGAGTACTTCAAGTATTTTTCTCAGAGCTCACTTCCTCTTTAGAAATGAGTCACCACACGATGAAAGTCTTTCCTAGAACCATGGCAGTCCTTCTTCCTATGGCCTTTTTCCTCTGCAGAGTTTTCTCCGGTTGGCTTGCTGGCCTTTGGGGTTCTCTCTCCTGTTTGATTCCCAGGACGCAGATGCCTATGTGGAGCTCCCTGTGGGGGTGGGAGATACCCATGGCTGGGGACATGATCCTGATGGGATAACCTGCCATGCTTCTCCGAAACTGTGTGTACCTGTTGTGAAGTTTTTCAAATATATCATAGGATTGTTACTGGTTGTGTTCTGGTGTGGTGTGTAAGACTGCAACCTTTCTTCTGTATGTCATAGTGGTGACACTTCCGTAGACCCCAAATTCATGCTGCCCTGCCATGGGCTATTCACCACCTGCTATTCGCTTTGAGGTTTGAACCCACTCACCTTCCCTGTTGCTTCACAAAACACCCCAGCCCATTGCTGAAGCGTATACCTAGGGAGCAGATCATGTGCCTGCTGGGTTGTCCTAACACAATGGGAGATGTTCCAATGAAGCTAAATCCATTGGAAAGTATGGACTGGTCAGTTTTGAAGTATATAGTGAATCCTGATTAGCCATAACCTCCCCACCCTCCAACACACATGTGTGTGCATGTGTACACACACAGACCTCATAGACCTTGGATCTAGAGCCCGGCCATTAAAGAGACTCAAACTGGCTGGGCATCACAGATGGGGCTCAGGACCCACTGGAGTCATGTTGGCTCTGAGCTCTGAAAGGCAGCTAGGTTAAGCTTGGACCCTGAAGTAGGAGAGGTCAGTAGATAGGATATCTCCGTCTCAAGCAATCTGGGGCCAGTATGGTGGGTGGTTCAGTGTACACATGCTCTCAAGCCTAATGACGTGAGTTTGATTCTTAGAACCCACTCCTGTGAGTCATCTGATCTCCACATGTGTGGTGCCACGTGTGAGCAAGATATGGGAATCCGGCTTAGGCCAGGGTCTACACCCACTCCACGGGCCTGATAAGGCAGTAGAAGCAGCAAGCGAGAGCTCATGACCACCACTGACCAGACAGGTGGCAAGATCTCTGCATGGAGTGGCAGCTGCTCTTATCCCAGGCTACGACACTATGTGTTCCCATCCATCAATGCTCTCTCTCTTTCTCTCCTTTGATTTCTCTGGCTGTCCTAGAACTCGCTCTTTATAGACCAGGCTGGTCTTGAGCTCTCAAATGCTGGGACTCCTCCCACTCTCCCAAACAGGATTTCTCTGTTTAACAGCCCTGGCTATCCTGGAATTCAGTCTAGACTAGGCTGGCCTCAAACTCAGAGGAGATCTGCCTGCCTCTGCCTCCCAAGTGCTAGAATTAAATGTGTATGTCAAAAAAAAAAACCCATCAAGGTGTGTGAAGGCCAAGCTGTCCTGATAGAAGCATCCATTAGAAGCTCCCAGCTACACACTCCACATTTTGTTCCCTCACACTTGAAAACCTTAAGAGTCTGCAGGAATGGGCTGGTGAGATGGCTCAGCGGGTAAGAGCACTGACTGCTCTTCTGAAGGTCCTGAGTTCAGATCCCAGCAACAACATGGTGGCTCACAACCATCTGTAATGAGATCTGACGCCCTCTTCTGGTGCGTCTGAAGACAGCTACAGTGAATTACTCCGGAGTGAGTGGGCCAGAAGCGAGCGGCAGAGGTCCTGAGTTCAATTCCCAACAGCCACACACGGCCATCTGTACAGCTACAGTGTATTCATACACATAAAATAAATAAATAAATCTTAAAAAAAAAAAAAAGAGTCTGCAGGAATGTAATTCCTATTGGTTCTCACATTTGACCATCGGCCTCCCCACATCCTGCTTTCCAGGAAAGGGAATAGCCAACACTGTCCCCCAGCTGGTCTCCTGGCTTTTGGTTTGCCTTAAAATACTGTGCAAGCAGGGCACGGTGGTGTATGCCTGTGATCCCAGCACTAGGGAGGCAGAGGCAGGAGGATTGAAAACTGGAGGCCAGCCTGGAGTGATCCTGATAGGATTCCTTCTAGGCTCTGCCCTACAGTTACCTGGCAACAGGCTGGTATGACTGACTCACTATAAAAGGGGCTGCTTGCCCCCTTCTCACTCTTAACTCTCTGTCCTTTCTCTCCCCATTCCCCTCCCCCATCTCTCTCTCCATATGTCCCTAGCTGTTGACTCTTTTTTCTCTTCTCTCCCCTCCTCTCTCTCTCTCTCTCTCTCTCTCTCTCTCTCTCTCTCTCTCTCTCTCTCTCTCTCTGCCTTTCTCTGTCTCTACTCCCTCAACTCCCCTTCCTATGCCCTAAATAAAATCTGTTCTATACTATATCCGTTGTATGGCTGGTCCATCATGGAAGGGGTGTTTCCGCATGGAGCCGCAAAGGAACCCCCTTCCACCTCACCATACTGCGCCTCCACCAAACATATCCTGATTCTTTCTTTTTATAAAACACAACAGATCCTGTCCCAAAGCCAAATGAAAGCACAAGTCCGTATCTGTGATCCGTGCAGTTCAGGGTGTGCATTAACTCACGAGGAATACTTAGTATCTTACAGCAATGGTTCTCAGCCTCTGGACCACTGCAACCCTTTAATATATACAGTTCCTCCTGTTGTGCTGACTCTCAACCATAAAATTGTTTTTTGTTACTACTTCATAACTGTAATTATGTTACTGTTATGACTTGTGATGTAAACATCTGTTTGTTTTTTTTTTCCTTGATGGTCTTAGGTGACCTCTGTAAACAAATTATTCAATCCCAAAGGGGTCGAGGTTGAGAACCACTCTTCCACCAGTGTTGGGTAACTTACTTGGTGGTGCGTAATTTCCAAGAAGCAAAGGTGGGATTTGAACCCAGCCATGCATTTGCCACTGTCTCCTGCCTTGATATCCCGGTCTCCCACGCGGTCCTCCCCCACATCTGCCCAGCTCTGCCTAGAGTCCACTTCTAGCCAAGATGTAAGTAAATACTTCCTTGCTGTACTAAGACCCCTTTGTTTAGCAGCATTTGGCTTTCTGGGATCCCAGATGTTGCAGGGGAATGCAGGGCACCAATTTTTCCAGAGTTCCAGTCCCTGCCCCTTTGCCAGCCATAGCGTGGTTCAGGTCGGCCATAAAACCCCCTTCAACATTTGCTCCCTTGTGTCTGCCTGAAGGAGCTACTGGGTGAGGATTAGTCAGCCAGGTAGACACAAGGCAAGGAGTGGCATAAGTGTCAGCCAATGGGGGCGCTGTTCAGGCCCCTGGGCATCAGTGATAGGCCCAGATGGTGATGCCTATCCAGAGAAGCCTCGAGATTAGTGCCTGGGTTGTTCTGCTGGAGTGGAGCGGACCAGACTGGGGAGCCTGTGGCCAGGGGAGCTGGAACATAGGGCATGGTGCTACCCTATCAGCTCCATGTGCCCACTGATGCTAAGGTGACTTCCCAACACGGGCTTCTGCTGAGTTCTCAGTTGCTGCCTCTCCCAGAGTGAGTCCCAGAGAGCACGAGGCTGGAAACGGGATTGCCAAGTCTGGCTGGCTTTGGAGGAGAAAATGGGAACATCATCCTGTGTCCCTCAACTTTATCCCTCACCAAGCCTTTGAAGTTGGGTGATGGGAGAGCTGGACCTGAGCGGAGCCCCGTCATCTCCCGTTCTGCCTCCTGCTGGCCCCCTCTCTCCTCCCACCTGCCCTGGCTTTCACTTTTTATTCCTAGGCGTTACGTTTTCCGCTCATCTACGGTATTTGGTTAGCCCAAGTCCCGGCTTTGAACCTAGATTCATCTTCTACAAGCCAGGGCCAGACACCAGGCTCTAGAAGAGAGACGCAGCGACCAGGCCGGGAACGTTCTGGGCAGCGTTGGGGACCAGCGGCTGAGTATCTTGTCTACTTACTCACACCCTAAGCCGCTGTCCCCAGCCTTTCGGCCCCTGAGGGAGCTGGCCCTCCTTTTGCGCTCGCCGGGATCCACAAACCACCCCACACCCTCGCACCTGTAACTCACGCCCACGTCCCCTACCCTGCCCAGCAGAGGACTGGGCTAGTCTCGGGAGCCGGAGGGCGGAGGCTGAGCTCCCCGCCCCCTCCCGCCCCATGTGGGAGGGATGGGCCGAGGGCGGGGATCCTGGCTGTTCTCAATCAGTCAGGCGCGCAGCGCTAGCTAGCGCAGTTACAGCCGCTCTCCTGCCACCGAAGCCTCAACAACCCCAGATTTCCGCGCCCTAAGTCCTGGAATCCCCTCCCCCTCAGTTCTCCGTGACCCCCGAGAGCTCCGGAACCCCAGCAGCTGCAGCTCTCCGCGCTCCGAGGTCCAGCACCCCGGAGTTTGCGCTCTCACCATGCAGCTAAAGTGAGTCCGGTCGCGGTTGTGTCCCCTGGGTGGGGAGTGGGGTCGGGGAGCCGGGGACCCACCCGAACTAGGGCTGAGAGCGCCCGACGGTAGCGTAGCGGCCCGATACCGGCGCAGATGTGCCCGGTTCCCGACGGCTAGCGGCCACACCTGGACCTGCCGGCAAGGACGGCAGGGGGCGGCGCAGGGCTAACCTGCTGCACCCGCGGACCAGAAGACCGGGCGCGTGGGCGGCTTGTAGGAGGAGGAAGGGCAAGAGCGGGGACTGAAGGTGAAGACTCACAGCCGCCGCCCTTCTCCCTGTTGATTTCCCAGAACGGGAGGATGTGTGTTACCTCAAAGGCCAGCTGATACCCAGTGCATGGGGACAGGGCACCTCCTTGTACACTTGACTTCCCTCGCAGATCTAGACTGGGCAAGGGGAAGTGGGAGGTGTGTGGGAGGTGTGTGTGTGTCAGTTTTGCATTCCCTCAGGCACTTGTACGGTGGACACTCGGTCTCCACTGGCTATGGTGAGAACTTCAGTCCACAAGTGGACTAACCACAGAGTCTCCAGGGAGAGAAAAGGGGAGAGACCTTGCAGGCTACGGAGTGCCTGATGGCCAGTGGCTGGGTTGAGTTTGTGGTTCGCCCACTGACCATTCCTGCGAGGTGCACTCTCTCTGTCTCCCCAAGGATTTCTCTTGAGAGAGAAAGGGTTTCTCTTGAGACGATCTTCTGAGAATTTCAGGGCTGCTGTTGAGAGAGAGTGAGGTTTCAGATTTTTTTTTTTCAAGACAGGATTTCTCTGTAGAGCCCCAGCTGTCCTGGAACTCACTCTGTAGACCAGGCTGGCCTCAAACTCAGAAATCTGCCTGCCTCTGCCTCCCAAGGGCTGGGATTAAAGGCGTGTGCCACCACTGCCCGGCAAGGTTTCAGATGTTAAAGGTGTATGGGTAACTGTGAAGTGTCTGATGATCCGCTGCAGGGTCTTAGCCCCTATAGAGAGTCTCCATGGAACAGATAGCCTTGGGAGACTAGGCAAGCTCTGGCTAAAGTAGCCAAGGCTGCTTTAGAGTAGGATGAAGTGCCCCCCTTCCCACCACCCTTCTCCCCCTCCCCCTCATTCCCACTACCCACCAGGCCTCTAAGAGGAGACGGTTAGGCTGAGATGCACAGGACACAGTCTTTTGTCCTGTGTATCTGGGACATGGTGACTCTCTGAATTTGGTTTCAGATGGTTCTGGCTCTCTCCTGCCATCAGGTGTCTCCATCTCCTTCTGAATGCAGCTTGTATCTATCCCTCTACAGAAGGTTAGGTCACAGGGAAGGGGGCACAGATCTCAAAGTGGGGGCTCTCAGAACCCTTGCTCCTCATACAAATCAACTGATTTTCTGTCAGGCTCTGGGGCTGTGTGTGTGTGTGTGTGTGTGTGTGTGTGTGTGTGTGTGTATTGGGGGTCTGGGGTGTGTATGGTCCTGGTTGGATTCTCTGAGGTCCTCCTCCAAAGTGGTTCCCGGTTTTTCTCCTAGGTGTCGCTATTTTGTGTCCTCGGGAACCAGGCAGCCTGTTTGGAAGAGGCGCCATCTTTCTAGCGGGTTCTTTTCCGGTCCTGGTCTGCTCTTGCTGCTGTTTGGCAGTCTCCATGCTGGTAAGTTCGGATGCTTCATGCTGTGTGGAGCATAGATGCAGCACATTAGGGAAGCCCTGACCACTGCCCCTACAGCCTCCCCGGAGGCCCACTGGAGAAAGCTGGATTCCCTTACCTAGGCTGATAGGTAGGCTTGGCGGTCAGAAAGGGAAGTGTTTTTTTTTTCCCAAACTTTATACTTCTCTTTGCATTTCTTGCTTGGGGTCAGTGGAATGTCCCTCCTGGTCTCTCTGTGTGGTGAATCATGAAAGCCACCTTTGAAGAGAGCTAGGGGTAAGACCCTGCCAAAGCCAGGGAGGGAACTAGCCTTGGCACTAGGTGGAAGCTTGCATGCACCTCACACCTGAGGTTGCTACAAGACACTCCCGTGCTCTGCTAATGAACCTTGGTAATGAAGTCCTTTCTTGCCTTGGTGGGTTGGGACAGTATGGGTGCTTTGAATACATTGTGTCCCTTTTGAACCTCCGCAGAGGCTGAAGTTAAGGAAGTCCATGCAATGGTGGGCAGTGATGTGGAGCTCAGCTGCATTGACTCCAAAGGGCGCCATTTCAACTTGAACGATCTGTATGTCTATTGGCAAATCGTCGATAACCTAAGCACTGTGGTGACTTATTACCTGCCTAACGAGCCAGGGATCCATGTGAATAGTTCCTACAAGAACAGGGCCCATCTGTCACTGGACCGCATGAAGCAGGGCGACTTCTCTCTGTACCTGCAGAATGTCACCCCTCAGGATACCCAGGAGTTCAAGTGCTTGGTATTTACGAAGTCCACAGAGTTAAGCAAGGTCTTGGAAAAGGTGGTCAGGCTGCGTGTGGCAGCGAA
>JADRCD010200925.1:0-10145 GCA_019843815.1 Montemys delectorum
TATGAGTACATTGTAGCTGTATAGATGGTCATGAGCCATCATGTGTGTGGCTGCTGTTGATCTCAGGACCTCTGCTGGCCCCGCTTGCTCCAGCCCCGCTCACTCCAGCATAATTCACTGTAGCTGTCTTCGGTCGCACCAAAAGAGGGTGTCCTGATTTCATTACGGGTGGTTGTGAGCCACCATGTGGTTGCTGGGATCCAAACTCAGTACCTTCGGAAGAGCAGTCAGTGCTCTTACCCGCTGAGCCATCTTGCCAGCCCTGGACATGAGTTTTTAAGAAAAGTAGTTCTGTTTTGTTTTTTAATTTTACTCTGTGTGTCTGAGTGTTTTGCCTACATATATGCTGTGCACCAAGTATGTACCTAGTGCCCATGGAGAAGGCATTGGATCCCCTGGAACTGGAACTACAGATGGTTGTGAGCCATCATACAGGTGTTGGGAACTGAACCCCAGTCCTCTGCAAGGGCAACAAGTAGGTTTTTTGTTTGTTTGTTTTTTGAGACGAAGTTTCTCTGTGTAGACTTGGCTGTACCACCACTCACTCTGTAAACCAGGCTGTCCTCCAACTCAAGAGACCTACCTGTTTCTGCCTCCCAGGTGCTGGTGTTAAAGGCCATCACCAGGCCTTCGACAAGTGCTCTTAACTGCTGAGCTATCTCTCTAACATCTTACTCTGCCTCTGAAACTGTACAGGCCACAAGTACTTCTATACCCAGCCCAGCCCCAGCCATTGATAGATCTGTGTTCCCAGCTATTCCAGTCCAACCTTAAGGAGTCTTCTACTCTTGCCCACCCAAATTTCCAAGCCTCCCTCCTCTGACTGGTTTCTTCCTCCCTGTTGAGCCACCATAGGTGGTTCTCTATTTATCTTGTCTATTGACTGTCCTCAATCTGGGCTGGCTCACCCCTGCTCAGTGCTCTCCAAACTTGCTGGTTGGGGTCCTGAGGGCAGAGGTGCCTTCTATAGTTCTGCCTTCTCCTTTCTGCTCAGGCCTCTTCATTATAGACCACTTTGGAGAGGCTGTTGACCAGAAGGACTAGGAATCAAAGCTACCCCTGTTTTCTGAGTCTAGATGGGGCAGGCAGAGTTAGCAGCCCTCATGAACCTGTGCCTAGAGCAAATGTGGAAGACCTAGGGACATACCAACCTGTCTGAGCTTTAATCTCCTTGTCTGGTGTTGACTTCAAGGCTGCCAGGGTGCTGTCTGTCCTGAGAATGGGGAGACGAGCTCTCCTGAGGGCTTGTACCCACTGAACAGTTTGTATTCCCTTCCCCATAAGCCCTGACATCCTACCCACCATCTGTGGGAAGGGCTACTCTCGAGTACTGTTCATACACTACCTTGTGCTCCTGATGCAGCCTCTGGCTGCTCCTCCCTTGCTCAGGCAGGGATATTGCAGTCACCATTGCTTCTTGTACCAGCCCTGTACTTGAGGTAGACTGCTTGCATTCATTCCTTAAGACAACTGCCTGCTCCCTGGCCATATGCCCCTATTAGAGGTAGGAGAAATGAGGTAGGGCCTGGGCATAAGCTGGTGGCTGGCACTGGTGCTTTCTTGAATCCAATTCACAACTGACGCTAAATTTCTTCTACCTTCCCGAGTCAGATCTTCCAGGGATGGGGGATGGAGGACAGCACTCAGAGTCCCACCCAGGCAGGCTCTGCCAGGGCTTTCAGTCTGGAGCAGGGCAGGTTCCCACATACAGGAGACACCCAGGCTGGACTTGAGTTCCAAGGTCAGGAAATGGGAAAGTCACAAGCATAGAAGGAAGCGATGGCGGATGGGCGTGCGGTGTTCTGGGCCTGGGTCCAGCCATGACCCACCCACTTCACAGCCTGCTCTGAGCTGGGCAGTGACTGCATAACAGAGAGTGGGACCTTGGCCCTGACTCTGGAGGTGACTTTGCACCTTGTTTCCTGAGTCTCATTTGGTCAGAGATGGGTACGGCAGAAGGGCTGGGGGGGGGGGGGCTGGCCAGCATCAGGTGGGCCCAGTATGAGGGCCCGACAGGGTTAACGAGCTGCCTCTGCTCCCACCATTATAGTCTGGTCATTAAAACTCCATCTCCTGCCTCTGTCCCAGCCCTCCCAGGGCCTCCCAGGGCCTTTGTCTCTCTTTCTAAGGCTCTGACAGGATCAGGCGGGTGGGGGCCCCAGGAAGAGAAGGGGCCGCAGTATACAAAGCCCCCCGCCCCTGGCCCTGGCGCCTTGTTTGCCAAAATGCCAGCTATAGCCACTCCCAGGATGCCCTCCTCAGGGGCTGGCACGGGCCAGCCTGGGAGGGAGTCCCTTGAGTCCAGCCCTGGATGGATCCGCCCTGGCCGCACCCCATGGCCACCCCCGCATCGTTCCCAGGCCTGATGAGAGCCCCCAGCCCTTCTGAATTTGCCTATGCTTGGCTGCAGGTTGCTAGGAGCCGGGTGGGGGGTGGGGGTGTGCGGCCTGCCGCCAGTCCAGGCGGAGGATCCGGGCAGGGGGGCTGGTGCCCATGGACAAAGCCCGCCTGTGATTAAGTCATCTGCCGGACGGCACCACGCACACCGTGCAGCCAGCTAAGGGCCGGGCCTGCCCACACCCTGTGGCTAGTGTAGCCTCCGGCCTTGGGCTGGGTCCTCAGCTCTGTCCCCTCATCTAGAGTATCTGCTTCCCCATGTATGTCTTTGCTCCAGTGCTCATGGTACCCTACTAAAGCCTGACTTTCTCCTGCTCTTCAGCACTTTTGCTGATCTGGAGGTGACTGGAAGCCATGTCCTCAGGCCCCAGTATGCATGTTGAACTGGCTATCCCCAGAGGCTTCCGTGTCTGCAGCCCTGCCATCTCAACAGCTGTCAGCACCCAAAGCTGGAGGGCTGCACAAGGCAGCTGGTGGGCACACGGCCACTTTGTTCAGGTATCTGGTCCCATCTGTCTTTCTGTAGCCCTGCCTGTCCACCTCTGGGACCCGGGGGGCCGGGTGGGTGGGTGGGAAATCTCTAGTTTCTCCAATCCAGTCAAGCAGATTATTCTTTGCAGGGCTCACCTCACTCGAAGATCTGGCATGGTAGGAAATAAGCCCTGTCAGAGACATCTCACTGGCCCACAGGCTCCTTGGGCAGCAACCATGCAGGGCTGGCCAGAGTTGAGATACAAGCTATTTCTCCTTTGTTTTAAAGCAACTATGGGACGGATCAGCTCCCGCTTCATTTGGTTCACCTCTAAAGTAAGGCTGTGAGCCTCTGGAGAGGAGGTGGGCCCTAGCGGCTGAAGGGTAGTGGTAGTAATGACTATGGAATTACGGCAGTGAGCTGAAGAGATGGGGTTTCAGGATGGGGTGGAAACTTCCTGGGATTTGCAACTAATCAGGCCCGGGGCGGGCCACCAGTTTTTGTTTTGCCTTTTTTTTTCCCCCTCTCTCTCAGACTTTACCTCTGAGCCTGTCTTCTGGCAAGACTCTTGGGAGCTGAGGAAGGGAGTAGGGTGGGCAGGGGTGTGGATGGGTCTCCAGGGCCTCCAGCCTCTCTGCGGGACTGAGCCAGCCTTTCTTCCTCCCCAGTAGTGAAACCGGGGCCAAAGCCCAGCAGTTCCTTAACAGGCCCCTGGAGTCCAGTGGGAGAGCCCCGAGGGTCACAGCTTAGCTTGACCTTATCCTCAGCGCCTTATCTCCAAGGCCTGGGAGGTAGGTGAGCATGGCTGAGATGCCCAGAGAAGATGAGATGAGTGAGGGTCTTCTTGCCCGACCCCAGGCTCACTGAGGGAAGAGAGTACTGGGTTAGGCTGGACACTATTTGCCAACCCGGATAGGAGACAGGCACTGGGCATGACCATGCAGAACTAAACTCATACTCTTCTAAGTCAGATCCAGAGCAGAGGACATAGGGCAAGCCCATGGAGGGCGGATGCTGATGTCTTGGGAGGAACTGGCCACCAGAGGTCCACCTGCCCCACTCAGGGGTGAGGGCCTTGTAAAATTCCTGCAGTGCTGCTTGCTCTCCGTGGGCACCCAGAAATCCACCAGTAGCAGGCTTTAAGTGTCATGAACTATTTAGGGTGGTGAGGACCCTGAAGTTTTCCTGCCGAGAAAAGGCGCCAAGCTAGAGGCCAGCACCAGGAGCCATTGGGCTACAGTGAAGAGGTCCCTGCAGTCACTGGTCCTTGAAGGCCAAGGCAAACGGAGGTGGCAATGTGTGGATGTGACCTGTGACCCCACCTGCATAGTCCTGAGCAAAGGGCTTCTGTTTCCCTTTTACTTCAGTGACATCTCCCAGACAGACCCAACATAGTGTTCCGTACCCCTGAGTTCTGTTCAGTGTTCTACAGACCCCGACGCTTTAAATGGTCCTCGGCTTCCTTCGTGGCAGCCCTTGGACACTTGGGATTTTTGCCCTGGAGCTATCTTTCCAGGTACTTCCCTTTATGAACCCTCTCCCCTGACACCTGCTGTCCTCTCTGATTCTCTTGCCGTACCCACCCATAATGATCACCAGGACACCCATCACTGCCAGCTGGTGGCCACTCCATTTGGCTTATTTATTGACAACATCACCTAGGCAGGGGGCAGGCTCCATGAGAACTTGGCTTATTCCCAACAACGCTGGGACAATATACACAGTTGGTAAATGTTTGCCAGCAGATAAATGGACCAACAGATGGACAGAGTGATCTGGGGCTGGGGTGAGCAGCATGGACATGCACAGGCTGGCTAGGAGTGGGGATGGGGAGGGAGTAAGGTGGGTAGGCTCCAGAGTGGGCTTGGAGGATACAGGTGTGGTGGCCCGAAATCTGGTGGAGCCAGGGTCTGCAGATGGCTTCATTGTCCCTAAGTCTGGGCTCTAGAGGAATGGGAATGAGGTGGTGGAGTGAACTTGTGGCAGGTCAAATATGTTGGAAGGGGAGGATCTAGGAGGTAGAGTGGGCCAGCACCTGTTAGGAATGGAGAGAGGGGTCAGAGGAGGGGGAGTAATGGAATATGGAGGACAGAGTAGAAATGGGATCCTGGAAGCTGGCACTTGAAGGTGTGGCAGGGGTAAGAGGATGGGGGATGAGGGTGTGAAGGATGGAGAGTAGAAATGGAGTTGGTATCTCCAGGGACCCTGGCACCTGTAGGTAGGGGTGGATTCTGAGCTGAGATGCACTCTGAATGCATCCCTAAGGACTGTCAGTGAGGCCTGTCAGCCCAAGTGTAAGCCATCTCCTTCTTCTGCTATTGGTGTTAGAAGAGAGGGGCTCCAGGCCAGACAGTGAGGGTCTGGCCTGGGGATACCTGGCATAAACAAGATTGCTCTGTCTCCCACTGCCTAGAACAGACAGTTGGGGGCCTTCAGTGGGTGGAGCTGGTGAGTCATTGGCTTGGAAAGCCCATGTGAACAAGCACCCACGCTTGCCTTGGTGGGCCCAGTGGGTGCTCCCACCTCTTCTGCACCCAGCAGGCATGAGGCTGAAGGAGAATGAAGTCATGTCTGTTGTGGGTGCCCCAGGCCTGGCAGTAAGAGTGAACTGGCCTGGAGCCCAGGGCACAATGTGCCTGTGCCTTGACCGGGGCAGCCTGTATTCACTCAGGTCATTTGGAGGGGTCACAGAGAGGTGAAGGAGATAGAATAGTGTCTACCTACCCACCAAACAAGCTAACCAGTGCCCTTCAGGCTGGAACTTCCCTGTGGGCAGCTCTAGGCTCGTCTGAGCTCCTCACATTCAGGACTAGGCTGTCCTGCCTACCATGGCTAAATGGTTCTCTCTCTTCTGGTCTCCTGATAGAGGCTTATAAGGAGCCAGACCAGGGATGGGGTTACTTCTGGGTTGCTAGCTTTGGCAAAACATGGACAGCAGAGCTCACCCCATGACCAAGATGACCTAGATGTTATTGTTGGTGACCCATGTATCTGTAACCTAAGGATACCATTGGGAGACCAGCACCTTTCTCTCCTAGATTTATTTCATAGGATCACAGTGTGAGATGAGGCAGGACTGTCTGCAGCACCGACTCTGAACCCTGAGCTGGTCTACCCACTTGCGCAAGCATCATCAGGATTAGGCCAAGGCTAAGGCTAGGGCTCTTCCACTACCCAAGCACACTGTAGTCATACCCTGGAGACCTCCCAAGGCCTTGTAGCTCAGATTTCCCATTATTCTTCAAAGCTGTCCTATCCTCCATAGCCTAGCTGGCCAGTGTGAGAATGGAACTGGGATGGGGTCTCCTGGAAGCCCTTCTGGTCCCTTACTGCCCATTTGTCCCCTGTGTACAGAACTTGGTCCATGCTCTGCCTCAGACCTGTCAGGCTGGAGTGGGTGCAGACAGGCAGGATAAATAAAGTATCTCTAGTCTGTTTAGGCAGCCCCTCCATGGGAAATGACAGGAAGAGAGTGGACAAGTCTTATTAGCTGGCAGAGTCCTGAAGTCTCCATCACTGATTGCCTAGTGACCTTCCCCCTTGCTCCCCAGCTAAGATAAGAACTGGAGCCATCCACCCTATACATGGAACCCTTGGGTCAGTCCTTCTAAGCAGGTTGCATCAGATGTCATCTTGGCTTCTGCCCTGACACTCTTCTGGGATCTGGTTTAGTTCACCCCAGCAATCTCCCAGCCTGAGATCAAGGCATCAACTGCCCTATCTTATTGTGTAACTCAGACAGGTCAGCTCTTCTAAGCTTGATTCCCTTGAGCCTCAGTTTCCCCATCTGTCAAATGGAAACCATAACTGAGGTTAACAGCCACTCCTGGCCAGCACAGACTTCTTGGCAAACATTGGGGCAAGCCCTGTGCCAGGGACTATGGTCAGTGTGGGGTGGGTCTGTGGTGTATGTCCCCTCTTCTACCCTAGTTTGCTGGGAAGAATGCCCACTCAGGGTCCCCATCTGGAAACAATTGCGCTGGTGGTGTTCAAAGATATAATTAAAATATATCGAGTGGTGTGCTTCATTCTCTACTGGGGCAGAATCCAGACTAGTTATGAAATCAGATCATGCGGACATCAAGCTTGGGGGCACACAGAAAGAGCATTCCTGGATCTGCTGGTTTCATGGCTTTCTTCTACTATGGTACCCCCTGGAAGAATAGGGCCTGGCCCCGGCAAACTGGTGTTTATGGGCAGGGATAAGGGCAAGGATTCATGCCTTGGGATATTCCCAGAAGCAGCCACCATGCTCCCCGTGGGAAGCCTATGTTCTGAGCATCAGGAGGGATGTCTACTCTGCCATTTGCTGGGCCACAACTGCTTTTCTTAGGTACTTAACCACTGGAAGCACCTGCTGGGGAGTCCATTCCCCAAGCCTACAGTATCTATGCCACCCCCAGCTCAGGGGTCAATGTCCTCTGGTCCCTCATAACCTCAAGCAGTAACTACCTCCAGCCCTCAACTCAGACTTATGAAGGAGCAAACTGGAGGACTTTATCCTTCTTGTTGGAGGCAGCTTTCCAGTATAGTCTTTGGCACGACGACTTTGTACCCCTTGGTCCTGTATTCCTCAGACGGTGGCAGTTGTTCACTACACTACATTGCTCAGTTCTAGAGCCTCAAAGAGGCTGAGTGCCTACTGTGTACTCAGGCACCTATTGTGTGGCTTTTGTCCCTACTGTGTGCTTAGGCACCTACTGTGTACAATGTTGTACATCCAGACATCTACTGTGTGTGCCCTGCTAAGTGCCTACTGTATATCCAGCTGAAGCCCTCCACCAGCCGTCCTCCCAAGTCACCCTGCTCAGAAGCAAGTCCCCAGTATGACTATCATTCTTCCCCTACTGTCTTTCAAACCAGAGAACCGATGACAACCCCCCCACCACCACCACCAGTGGCCATGTTCCCTCCCTAAACTTTCAGCAACTCAAGGGCTTCTGGGTCTGGCTTTCCCTCATAGGAAGGGACTTGACTGGTAGGGTACTGGGCAGCCCTCCCAGCAGTAACTGTGCTGAGGACTCCAGGACACCCACCTCCCCAGAGGGTTGGGGTGCCTGCTTTGTGTGGCCATGAGAGGTGCTCCACCTAGTGTTCAAGACTCAGAGTTTGGCAATTATACTCCTAGGCCTTGGCAGCTGCTACTCTCAGACTCATGGCTCCTTTAAGAGGACACACCAGACCAACCATCCCCTGCACCAAACAATCCAGGTCTCAGAGACCACTGCGACCACCCCGGATGGCTCCCAGCACATCCCTACCTCATCTTTGGAGCTCCCAGAGGCCTGCCACTTCTTTGGGCTTAAGTTTTCCTGTTTGAACAGCCCCCTAGTCCCAGTATATGTGACCTGGTGCCAGAAGGTTTACTACCCGCTTCTGCCCTCAAGTTCAAGTTTCAGCTGTGGTCTAGTCCCAAGCCTGTCTCTGTTCCTGGTCCCCCTGTGAGAAGGTGCCTGTCCATGGCTAGGACGAGCCCCTGGGTTCCTGTAGGCATAAAATTTTTGCCACCTACTTTTTATAGGGGTTCAGCCTCTCTTCTAGCCCACCCCCCAGCAGAGGTAGTAGAAGAGAAAAAATATCAGGATATAGGGGGTATGGGTCTGTTCAGCAGTAGTTCTTTGAGGGCAAGCTTGATCTTCTTGGGCAGCAATTCAGCCCCATAGCAAACACCAAATATGACTTAGCAGCTACAGACCAGTCGTCTAGGCAGGCCAACATCGGGTACAAACTGGCAGCTACAGTCTGGTCCTTTAAGCAAGCAGACACCAGGCAGCTGTAGTTCAATCCTGAAGAAAGTGCCAGGCTCGCCAACCAGCCTGAAGTGAGGCCATTGAAGCAGCAAGCTGCCGCAGGAACCTCACGAGCAGTTCGTGGGTGAGTTTCTCTCAATGGCGGCATTATCACAATTTGAGCTCAATAACACTATGTAAGGTAAATCAACACATGCATGTCATTAGCAAAGAGTTGCTGCACAGGAACAAGGGGGTCCAGTATCCATTAAAGGGCAGGTACCCAACATGCAAGATAAGACAGAATGGAAGCTGAATGGTCAGGGGCTGGTCTTCACTCTCCCACTCACTCACAGACCAGGTCTCTGTCATCAAAGTGAGGATTCATGGAGCTTTGGAGATGCCCACAGGGAAACAGAAACTATAGTGTGATGGTATCGTTATCAAGAATTCCAACTCCCTGGCTTACCACAGCATAGCCAGTGGTGCTGTCAGCCATTGGCCCTCAAGCAAGGCCAAACCAAATCCAGGCTCAGTGCTGGTCTCTCACTGTCTGTGGGGTCATATTTATACTCCCTTATCAAGGATCCTTTCACGTGTCTGCTGTATCCAAACATCCTTTCACCTGTGTGCCCCAGCAAGTCATCATTTGGTGTAAACTAACTTTCCAAAGAACTGGAAGTTTCCACTTCAGGTTCCTGAATAGGAAGTGGTCTTAGAGTGCAGGGCTTAAAGCTATCACCTCTACCAGAGAGAAGTTTCTGGACTCAGGCTCCAAGGGCTATCTGCTCTCTAGGTGATTGCATGGCTGGGCGACAAGGGTCTTGAGATCTCTCGCTGTGCTCTGGAGATAAGGGCAGGGGTCTCCTTCTTCACCCCCATGGATGCTGGTGACCAGAAGTAGGCACAGTCTCATAGTGATTGATCTTATGCTGGCTTCTCTCTCCACGTACTGCTCTAAAGAGGCTGCAGATTTCCTTTGTGGTTAAGATTATGGGTTTGGGTTTTGAGGTTCAGGTTTGGGATCTTTAGGAAGATGGGGTGCAGAAGATGGCTACCCGGGAAGAACTGCTAGGAAAGATAGGTACCGCCCCGGCCTAGGCCGCAGCCCTGTCACCACCTGGCTTATTTCTTTGGGTTCCTCATTTTCCTTGAGATGAACCCCTCCACTCTCTAGCAGCCTTTATCAGCCCAGCCCACACCTCCCCTTGGCCTGATGCTTCTTACTACAGGAAGCTTTGGCTGCTGGCTGCTCTGCCCTCACTCAGTTGTCCTCCAGCTTGAAGGAGGGGACATCGCAGTGGAGCTGGTGGGACACCTGGAGCCAGACAAGCCTAGACTCAGGGCAAGGGTACATTCCTGTTTTCTGGGCGTGTGGGGAGGGGGGTTCCCAGAAACAGCAAGGAGGCCTGGCTGTCAGCCCGCCGGGAGAGCCCCTGGCACTTCCTGCTTGGCTAGTGGGAGTGGAGGCAAAACACATCAACAACAGCCACAAACTACTGGCTTGTGCTTGTACAGAGCCCCCTCTGCCCTTGGCCTGGAGTGGT
>JADRCD010200926.1:0-14169 GCA_019843815.1 Montemys delectorum
TTTTTTTTTTTTTGGATTTTAACCTAAGTTGTAAAAGTCCTTGCTGATAAACTTTGGTGATCATTACTTGAAGACCTGTATCAAGGGCTATAGATGTTGGCTACAAGGGGCCAGAGGCAACACATTTCATTAGAATCTCTGCTTTGTCTCTCTTGTGTGAATGAAGACGCAAATATCAGAGATATGATTTTGAAGAGCTAGAACCAAACTGATATGAGCTGGTCTTGGGAGCAAATTTAGAGAACCACTTCTCCCCTTCTCCAAGCACTTTCCCATATGACCAAGTATTTGAAACACACCAGAATTGGGTCTGTATAGGCTGCAACCCATCCAGGGCACATGAAAGTGACTTGGCTTATGAACTGCTTAAAAATAAAAAAGCCCCTGAAGTTACCATTCCTGTGGGAATGAGACACATGTTGGCATCTGGTTTTCTTTACTGGAAGAGTGCTGGGAATAGAGCTCATATGATGGATGATTATATGAAGGAAAAGGACTGGTTCACTGATGATGGATGCTGTGGTCTTCTAGAGGAAGTAATCTCTAGAAGGGCCTTCTGAAAAGTGAAGGACACATATCTCCCCATCACCAATAGACGCCTGAGTAACACCCTATCTTGCATATGGTTTCACCTAAGTATATTCTCTGCTCTGGGCTCTTTCTGGTATTTGTCTGCCTACCTGTGGTGGTTTGAATGAGAATGGTCCCATAGACCCATATATCTGAATGACTGGTTCCCAACTGGTGGATTATTTAGGAAGGATTAGGGTGTGTGGCCTTATTGGTGTGAGTGTGTCCCTATGGGAGGAGGTCAGTCTCTTGTAGATCAGGTGTGAGCACTTATCTACTGCTCCAGCTCCGTGCCTTCTTGCCTGCCATTATGTTTCCCACCAGGATGATCAGAGCACTAATCCTCTGAAACTGTAGGCAACTTCATTAAATGCTTCCTTTTTAGTCATGATTTCTCTTCACAGCAGAACAGTAACTAAGGTACTATGTCATCTGCATGTGACAGACACGGACTTGGTATTCAGCCATTCCTGGTGGCTGATGGCAAAGCGGGAGTAGTTTAGAGCGTCCAGGTCTGGTGTAGGGTTGGCTTCTAGTCTCCCTCTCTCATTAGAGCACCTGAAGAAAACTATTAAACCCCATTTTCTGTTTCTTTCTTTTTAAAAAGTGCTGCCAGAACCCAGCCATCTCAAAGGCAAGACTTACATTTTTGCTCCTCCATTTTGCTAACAGGGTCAAACCAGGTTCACATTCCCAGGCTAGGGACCTGCTCCTAGCCTGCCCCTCCAAAGGTTCCCTTAATTGTCTGTTAAACTGATAAAAGAATGTAAAATTTGCTGTTATCTTAATCAAGGTGCCTGGGTTGTAAAAATATATATCCAGTGCCTGCCAAGTTCTCATTAGCTGTATGCAGCTGACCTGCTCCCCTGCTCCCATCACCTGAGCTCTGGACCAAACGTCTAGGAAGATGAGTTAAGGACCTTGGATGTCTAGAAGGGTGAATTAAAGGCCTTGAAGCCGGGTGTCCTGGAAGAAGCCCAGTCTTCCACAAACAGTCCAGTGCTTAAGCCTTAATATCAAAACATGATTGCATGACCCCGTAGCTCGCCCAAGCTCCTGTTGTTTTTCAGTTTCGCCTTTTAAAAGTGCAATACAGTTTGCCCTTTGGAACGTGGTTCAGATCCCCAATTGGCCTCCTCCCTGAGTACTCAGAAAATAAAGCCTTTGTCTTAAAGTTTCTGTCTCTGAAGTGAGTTTTCTCAAGTTTCTTCCTGAGTCTAACAGTATAACTACCTGGGAAATTGGAACAGAAACAAGCAACTAGGCTTGGATGAGGATGCCAACTGTACAGCAGGTACGGAGGACAGAGGGACTATTGGCCTCCCAAGCCAGTGCTGTGAGGATATAGCAAAGGTACATCGGACACATACCTCAAGGGGATGGATGGCTCTGGCTACAAGGAATATGTGACCTCAGATCAAGTCTTGACCTTCTCAGGCCTCAGCTGCTTCATCTGTGAAATAGGTATGGCAACTTCAGCCTCACAGAGTCCTGCTGGGTCATGTAGCTCAGGGCCAGAATATTTGATCCACTCTCAGCAGTGTGGTGTGTCTGGAACATATTTGTTGCTTGTCCCGTTGCTGTGACAAAACATCTGACAAAGACATCTTTAGGAAGGGAGGATTTATTTAGCTCCTGGAAGGCAAAGCTTTGGGACAACAGCTTCTCCACCTAGGGTGGCAGGGGCATGAGACAGCTGGCCATATTGTATCTGGTTATGAAGGAGACAGAGATGAATCCTGCCAGTTCTTCATTTCTTCTTTGGTGTTCAGTTCAGGACTCCAACCCACTGGATAGAGATACCCACAGGCATTGTGGAACTTCTCTCCTCAGTTAAACTCCACAGACTTTTCTAGAGGTGTATTTCATGGGTGATTTGAATCCAAGTCAAGTTGCCAGCAGTTCCAGACCCTGGAGAGTGACATATCAGGGTGTCAGCGGCTTGTGTGATGCACATCCATGTCTCCTATGGTGCTGGTTGGTACCTTTATTTAGCAGAAGGAGCTTCTGCGATGAGATTATTGGTTATGTCTCATGATGGTTACCATTGCATTTAAAGTTTAAACTCACTGAGCTTCAGAGACCAAGAACCCAAAAACTCACCTCTAGCACGTAAGCCCTTAGCTTGCTAAGTCTGTATTGTAGTAACCCACTTCCCTTTTTCCCAGACATTGAGGACTATTCTTAAATTAACTGATTTTATAAAATCTGCTGCTCTTGCAAGACAATAGGTCATAAGAATAGGTCATAAGACTGCTATTTCTGCTTTTGTAAAAACTGCTTCCTTACTCAATATAACCAAGGGGGTCTGTAAACATCTGTTACAAAATCAAGGCCTGCTTACAAAAGGCCAGCATAAAAACTAACTCATCCCTGAATTGTAACTGTGAGTTTTATGTTTAAAAGCCCTGGGCTGATATGGCTAAGTGCTGCATCTTGGGAGTGCTCTCAGATGTGGTCCTGATGCAGGTTCCTGATGCCAGCATCTACATAATGACCTTATTCACATTCATGGTGAATCTCTGAGGGACCCCAAGCCCATGCCATTTTGTGCCACCAAGACCAAAAACAGAAACAACTTCCAGAATAATTTCACCAAGGCTTCAGCCCAGAGTGGCAAGGAGGGAAGGGAGTTGGGAGCAGGGGCCTGCTTGCTTTTCACATAGAATGAATCAGGAAACAGAGAGTGCATATTGAAATCAGAGGCCAGTAGTACCTTCAAATGCCTGGCCCTTTGACTCATTTTACCATCCAGGCCCTACTTCCTAAACCTAAAGGATCCATAGCCTCCACAGAGTAGTGGAACAAAATGTTAAACCATAAACCTGGAATTAATTTTCAGATTTGCATCATAACAATCAACTTGGGCTGTTTTAGAATCACCTGGGAGAATGGTGAGGCAAAGCTCTTGAAATCATTGTTAGGGTACTTCCAGGGAGGGTTGGCTGATGGGAGAGGACCCTCTCTAATTGGGTGCAGCAGAATGCCATGAGCCTGGGATGGAACAGAATGGAAAAAGAAGAAAGCTAGCAGGCACTGGTTCTCCCATTTATTTCTCTGCTTCCTGTGTGACAAGGTATGGGTGGCTGTCTTCTGCCATAGGCCCCCCACCATCATGTTCTGTCGAAATGTTTGTGACAATACTTTTCCAGAGGAGACACAACATATACATGTACACATCCCAGAGAGGGATCCCACGACAGAAAAAAGTATGGATACTCTCAAAGTACAACTTGATGAACTAATGACTTTTATTAAGGTTACTTATGGCCCTTTGGATACTTAAAGGAGCAAAAATGACTGCTCCTTGAGCATGGCACAAAAGACAGCTTCATCACAAAAGCTTATCCCAGCATAAGTGACAGCTCACAAAATCTGGGAATCAGGGTTACACTGCCTGCAAGCAACTCAACGGGTTAGAGATGGTCCTTTCCGAGTGACTTGGTTGGTTTAAGGCTTTTCCGGTCTGCTGGTCTGGTCTCAGAGTCTTCTTTATAGTTTGGATTCTCTAAAAGTGACTCCAATCCATCTTTATTGCTTACACGAGAAGAGAGGAGGCTTAGTGAATCCTGTCACTTTCAGGAACATCCTGAAAGCCATTTTGAGTTGTTCTCCTTCTTATTTAAGGTTCTTCCTGCGGGATGGAGTGTTTCAGTCTCGAAGAAAACTCTGGTACACAACAAGAAGCTCCGGAGGTCAAGAAACTGGACATGTGTCTCTGAAACCATGAGCCAGAATACATCTTTCCTACCTTCTGTCTGGCGTTTTGGTCAGAGCAATACAAAACTAATACAGACAGTAATCCCGTCCTCTCAAAAGTCCCACCTTTTAAAGACAACACATTGGAAACTGCAACAAGGGAATTTTGAAGAAACAAACATCCAGGGTATATGACTGCTGTAAAAAGAATGTTTTTATTAATTCTTTGAAAATTTCAGGGCAGGAGAATTTTGAAAATTTCATCTCAGCCTTTAAAGACTAGGCTCACTGCATTTTTAGCATGTTCATTTTCCTCATTACCGTCTCTAACTCCTCCCAGGCCCACCTACATCACCCTACCCCATTCCCACCCCACACTCCCAGCCAAATTTCATGTTCACTTACAAAATAAATACCCATTAAGTCCAATTTTACCATATACTCCTAAATGACGGGCTGTTCAAATTGGAGTGTGGTAGACTTAACCAGGAGCCATGAGAGAAAAGTAAAAATTACATTCGTTTATTTTATTTGGTGTGTATTGGAAGGGTCTTGCTCAGGAGACCATCTACCATTTAGGTATAAGAGATCGCACTCAGAGTCAGGCTTTGTGGTAGTGCCTTAGCCCTCTGAGGCATCCCCCCGCACCCTGCTCCAAAAGCACAGTATTCCCAGGCACTATGCCGGCTCTAGGGAATAAGCAGATAAGCACATGGGATCCAGGCACCAGGATCAGCAGTGAGTGTCTCCTTCAGGTCTGCCTGTTTCCTAAGCACTGGGAACGAGTAGAGAGGTAAGTCTCCAGGAACCAGGGGCGATCATTTGTCTAAATCAGTGGTTCTCTGTCCCTGTCACTCTGAGCCTTTCAGCTAAGCCACAAATTTGCTTCACTTAATGGATGAGAAAAGGCAAGAGCCACCAAGGAAAGCAGTTTGGACATATAAATGTAAGAAAATTGGCACTTTTCATCTGAAAATCTACTCACACAGAGGCTACAGACAGTATGTATTTAGTTAATTAACCAGAGAAGTGTTGACTGTGCCACCTCCCAGCTGTCTCTACTGCTGTCACAGCATGGTGAGCAGCCCCTAAACACATGCCAGTGGTATGGATTCTCTGGCCTCACAGCGGGCCCTTGCTTCCTGCCCTTAAGACTGAAGAGCAGTTAACTACTGCTTCCTAGTCTCCAAGACACTCTGGGGAGGAACAGTCTTCCTACCTCAAGGAGGAGAGTGAGAGGTGGCTCCTGTGCACAGACTTTTGAGGCTCGTTGGTGTTGCTCCAGCAATAGTGCCCAGCCTCTTCTGCCCTCTGGGTGTAGGCTCTCCGTTCACTGCATCCAGGCTGGCATCTGTCACTCCCCAGGAGACTATTTAAACACAATATGTAACTGTTTGCTAATGGAACCAGCGCTATGGGACTTATTGATGGGGGACAGGGAGTAGACACACATACACACCATACACATACAATACACACACACACACACACACACACACACACACACAGAGGTGTGGGGAACAGAGACAGAGCAAGACACACACCATACACATACAATGCGCGCGCGCACACACACACACACACACACACACACACACACACAGAGAGAGAGAGAGAGAGAGAGAGAGAGGGGTGGGGAACAGAGATAGAGCAAGACAGACAGATAGACACACACACACACAGAGAGACAGACAGACAGACAGACAGACAGACAGACAGACAGAGAATCAAGTTTAGCAGGTTTAGCTTCAACAGTAAATAAATTGGGTACAAATCAGTAAAGGGAAAAACAAAAACAAAAACCTCAGAAAAGAGTTGGTTGTGGCAACCTTTTTGCCCTCATGTAACTTGAACAGTGGTGAGTGCCACCCTCTGCAACACATTAGAATGCCCTTCTCGGTGCAGTAGCATAAGAAATGTCAGCCTTGGGGAACCGAAAGCTTCAGTACGGCAACTGGAAGCCCTATATTTTAAAGCACCCTGAGTTCCAAGCTCTGTTCATCTCTGCTCTGCCATGGTGACCAGGTGACTAGAAGGAGTAGGGCCTCGGGGCGGCACATACATCATCTTTGGCTCTGCCGAGGAGAGGAGCAGTTACTTAGCAGGGCCATGTGTCTTTAATATGAGCTGAGACCCAGGGAGAGGGGTTGCTGCTGGCTTCCAAAGCTCTGCCCAGTGGAACACATGGGCCACAGGAACCAAGATACCTGCTGCTGCTCAAGAGACAGTCAGTAAGCTTCCAGCTCCCTCCAACCCACCCTGTCAGGTGGCTGAGCTCAGGGAAGAAGTGTTGGAGTGAAGTACTCCAGATAGGGTGACATTTCAGAAGGCTCAGACTTCCAGGCCAGGCTAGTCTACAGAGGAACGATTTGCTGGGTTGATTTGGACAGGTCCTTCCGGGAGCATTATGAACACTGCTAATATTGTATGGGGTCCCTACAGACCATTCTCTGGAACTGTGGTATTACAGGGAACCAGGAGTCTAGACATAGCTTGAGAGAAGATGGTGACTGCACAATAGAATATTTGACTCACTCTAGGTAGTTGGGGCTACAGATTCCTTGATGAAGTAGGTAGGCAAGACAAGTCTTGTTGGAGAGTTCAGGCTAATCTCTCCAGAGCCCCTACCCTCAACCCCATCCCAGCCACCTGCTACAACCCAGCCTCATCCCTGCTCTGGAATGACGTAAATGGTTCAAGTCTAGCCTGGGACTTGGCATATTTCTGTGTTGGAAGCCACTGTTTCAATTTTCAGCCCAACAGGTACCCTTGAGAGCCCTGAGGTGTTGTGTCTCATCAAGGTTCAGGTTTTATATTGGACTCTATTGTTTTGCCCAGACTACATGTGTTAGGATAGTGTCCTGCAAAGAGAGATGCACAGCAGGCACTCAGCTATACTGGCTCCTTCTATCTACCCATTCCTTTCAAGCTGAGCCAGAAGTTGTACCACCCTCCGCAACTTTTCAATTTAATAGACTCAGCATTATCACACAAAATGTTTCCGTTAAATAATAATAAAAAAAAAGTCAACGCTTATGTAATGACCAGCCTAAGTGCTTGCATTAATCTGCTCTTCTGTCAACTCTTTGCAGTACACACATTGTCTTCCTCCCTCTTTCCTTTCTGTGGAAGGATTCTGAGGTTTTGTGATGTGCAAAGCAGGCGGATTGATTGGTTATCGATCAAGGGTGAATTATGACTTCTTCCGGTAAAATGATTCCCATAAACACAATTTAGAAGCTGACACTATAGCCTCAGTACCCAGAGATGAGTGTCTCAGGGTTCCCATGAGGTGGTAACATTTTGTGTTTGCATCAGCAGCCCTGGCAGTACCACCTGATAACTTGCTGGCCACACTGATGTGGGCGCCACGCATGTGCTGCTGAGGAGCTGCTCGGAGGTTGCTTGCCCCACTGTGTAACAACATCCTTGCTCCTCTCCTTGGCTGTGGTCTGTAGAGTGGAATTCTGCTAGTCACTCTGCACACTCACCTCTCAGTGCTGTTGAATTTTGCAGTACCAGAGCTGCATTAGCACATGTTCATTTATTCTGCCCTTTCCTGCTACTGGAAATGCTTCCAACCAAAGCTTGTTTATCCTGAACTTTGAAGCCACTTCCAAACAATCTTTCCTAACTGCTGTCTTTATTCTGGGATGCCTCATTCCAAATGCATCTCCCACATAAAACCAAACTCACACACACATATATACATTCACAAACACACTACCAAACCACCAACACTCATCACACATACATATTCACATATATCACACACACACAGACACATACACATACACACACACAGACACACAGACACACACACACAGACATACACACACACACATATATATATATATATATATATATATATATATATATATATATCATAACACAAGGCTACACAGACCATATATATATATATATCACACATGTATACATATACATCAAACTCATACAGACACACACATATATATCACAGGCTGTATACACACATACTAAACACACATATGAGCATATTACACACACCACACAGACATACCACACCACACACACATACACACACACACACACATATACATATCAAAACATGCACTTCACCACAAATACACAAGTGGAGACACATACAAGTGAACACACACATACCATCCACACATCCACACACATCCACATCCACACATATATCACATGCATACATGTACACACATGCATAAAACATACATCACACATTTCTTTATCTTCATCCCTCAGACACACATACACCTCACACACACTCATAGCACATATATACATACCACACACACATATACTTCTAGATCTCTATCACACACACACACACACACCTTCATCTCTCTATGTCACACATATATAATGCACAATGCACAGATACACTGAGGACACTACTCACAATATCTCTTCTTATCCCTCAATAAGGCAGAAGTTCATAAACAGAACAAGTAGTAGAAATTGCATTTTGAGATAAATTTAAGACCAAAGAGGCAAGAGTAGGCCACAAAGAAGACAGGGACATAACTGAAACTAACTCAGCCTTTCATTAGCTTCTAGGCTTTACCCTTCCAGTGGCAGGCCTGGTTTAGGATGCTCTTCACTTCACCACTGTCTCTTCAGATACCCTCTACCATGGCCCCCATGCATCACCATGGGCAGCACCCATGCCTTTCCTTTTGTACATATTTTCATTGGGCAGCTCACCTTCCCCTTTCTCTGTGTTATCTGGCTCAGAGGTTGAGCACCTACCTTGAATCCACCAGTGCGGAGCTGAATACATGTCTCAATGGTAAATCATTTGCCTAGCTTATGTGTGTCCTATATTCAACCCTTACTGCTTAATTATTTTCATTTTTCTCTATACATGCCACGTCACACATCTAGAGACCTATCAGGTCAGCTAACTTCAAGGCCACTGCTGCCAATACTAACCTAAGGCATTACTTTCCCAAGCTTTCTTTGTAAAGAAGGAAGTCACACAAGAAATCTCAGCCCTTTGTGAATGATGGTAAGAGGCTCCACTCCTGTCCCCCTATGCCACCTGACCATGAGTCTCCCTAGGAGGACAGTTCTATTCCCAAGAGGTCATGGGACAGTCTTTCTCAAGCCATAGCAGCTGTGTTGGTTCAGGGGGACAGAGTCATGACCTTTCTCTAGATGATGAGCCCCTTCTTCTCCCTAGTCATCCATTTGCCTTCCAAACAGCTTCTTCCCAGCTTTTTACAGCATATCCAAGATTGGTACCCTGCAATCTCTCCTGATGGAGATTGTTCTCATGTAAATGCCTGCCAAACGATCCAGCCCCAGATTGTGTTAGAGCAGCAGGTGCCATTTTGGAATTCCATTGTCTTTCCTAGTGACTAAGATTCATTAGAGTGCCTGGCAGGAAGAGCAGGGCGGTGGAGTCTAAGGCTGGGGGGCTGGATGCTATCTTATTTCTGCTGCAGACTTGACTAAAGGGGAAAAAGAACAGGAGGCCACTTACATCCTGTCCTGGTCAGCACAGGCCTCTTAGGTGCTAATCTTAGCTTGTAGCCTTCACTGGGAAGTTTCCAATGCGGAAGGAAAGAAAGAAACCATGGATAATATGTAGCTCTCAGAAGCATGGGTCTGTCTTTACTATGAAGCTTATAGGAGAAAATTGTCAGCCTACATGGAGCATGCCTGCAATCCCAGCATTCAGGAAGCCGGAGGATCATGAATTAAAAGTTACGCTCAGCTATATAGAAGGTTTGGGCTATAGAAAACCGCATCTCATCTATGTAGGTGAAAGAGGGAGTATACCAATTTCTTTGGTGCCGTATTCTTGATGCCTCCCCCCCCACACACACACACATTTGAGTTATTAAATTACTATCGGTGTGTCTGGAGACAGTCTGTGTCCTTTGTTTCTTTTGCAGGCAGGTGATCTGAAGTCTGAGTCACTTGGACTGTACACTGTGGCCCCTTGTAGGCCTTATTAAATTCAGGTGAGCATCATTGGCAATATCACTGCTGAGCAGGCTGGAGAGTTGAACCATGTCATGTGTGGTGGGATTCGCCAGAGCAGAGCTGGGGATGAAGATTCTTGTGCAGGTGATTTAGGGAGGAAGCAGCGTTTTCCAGAGAAACCTTTGGGAGGCTGAAGGAAGCAGGGTGAAGACACATCCAGATTCTGGTGTCACTGAAGTTACCACTTTGCACCCTGGGAGTTCAGGGTCAGTTAAGGCACTATCCATGTCTCCATTCTCAAGGAACTAGGCTTTCCTACCCCCATCAATATCCTGGAGGGTGACCTCCTGAGTTTCTCCGGGCCTGGTGGCTGCTCAAATAAAGGGCGACACTGAGACATTAGCAAAGAGGAGGCAGACGGTGGTCCTGTACGGAGCGACTGCGGTAGACTTTGAGCCAGACTATGTTTAAACCCTCTGCTTCCACCTTGTACAAGATTAGCTCCTCACTGCCTCAGTTTACGCGTCTGTAAAATGAGAGGTACTGAGAGTGCCTCCTTTGGAAAGGATGGAAGGGAGAAGCGTGTGCCAGGATTTAGAGCAGCAAACTGGCACGTAGTGCAGGCTCTGCAAGGAGCCAACATGACTGGCACATTTAATGTGCTAGAACTTCCTTGAAAATGTGGTAACTGTCCTCCTCCAGTGTCTCCTTTGTGCCTGGCACAGTCCCTAGTGCCTCACAGAGGGGGAAGTCTTTCCCTGAGCTCAGTAGCTATCAGAGGGTGGCAGGGGCCAGAGAGCAGGTTTAGTGCTAGAAGCGGAAGGAAGGTGGAGGAGCCCAGCCTTCAGGTGGTCCCTTCCTACCTCTTCCCAGCCTCCTGAGTGAGGCTCCTGCCTGTAACAACTGGAGTTTTCATGCTCTTCCAAACGAGCCTATAAAAATTCAGCCCATTTGGTTTGCAGACAGAAACTTTGCTTTAAAATCTTTGAGTTATTTCTTTCTTTCTCCCTTTTCAAGGCTGAAGTTATTTCAAAGGAATTGGGTGCAAGGAGGCGGTGGGGTGTGCATTTGTCAGCCTCATTTCCCAGTGGGTCTGTAACCATGGGGGACTTTGCTTAAACCCACATGGCATTTGTCATTTTGCTATTGCTTTCTTACCCAGAGGGGCTCTGTCCTCAGTGGCACATTTTCCTTTTTATCTGTCTGAGAAGGATGTATGAGTGGAGGGAGGGAAGGAGCCTGAATTTGCATTTTTATGCATGCCTTCTGCCACAGGCAGACATCACCTCCCAGTCCTCTGTCAGATCCTATGCTCATTCCTGTGCAGGAGGAATTGAGGAATTGAGGTAAGGGGGCAGGGAGGCAGGAGTAGCCAGGTACACAAATGCAGCTGCCCCTGCCCAGCCCAGAAGAATGGGTTGGACCTGAATGTTTCTCAGATAGTACACAAGTGTCTTTGTGCCCAGGCTTTGCTTTCAAATGTTCATTGCCTCTTCCTTCGCCATTTACAGTGCAGTTCTCAATGGTACCTACTGAGTACTATCCTGGAGCATGCCCATCCTAGACATGATTGGGACTCAAGAGGTCTCTGGCTAGAATCCAGTGAATCCCAATTTATCTCATCCCTCTTTGAGGCTGAAGATGCAGAGATAAAAGTGACCAGATGCCAAAGGTCCTATTGTAGTCCTAATCCCACAGTCGTGCTAGATTTCAGGAATGATAGAGCTCAGCAGCATAGACCAATTCTCCAATAAGGACACTAAGCCAGGCATGTGGTGCTGCATCCTGGGTCAGGAGCCATCTGAGAATCAGCTTTTTCTCTTGGAGCATTAAGGACTCCTGGCTGCTTTGGAGAATCAGAACTGAGACCATACCCTGTCCCAGACTGCTTAGTTAGGCATATCATTTGCCACTCTGCCCAAATTCTAACTCTAAACTCAAAGAGTTCAGTTATTTAGTAACCCAGAGATGAACTATATGGTTATAGTATGCCTACATCTGCTCCCCTTATCACTGTACACTTGGATTAGCTCTCCTTCCTCTGCTCTCCACCATTACTCATTTCTTTAACTGCTATATTAGAATAAATGATGCAGCCTGTCTTAGAGCCAAGACTCACAGAGATATTGGTATAGTTAAGTAATCACTAGAAGTCCGATAGTTGGAAGTGGGGGATGGGTACTTCTACGTGGGCAGCCTCACTGAGTCTGAGATAACATAAGATATAGGATATTCCTGAAGCTACAGGTGTTTGCACAGCAGGTAGCTTTGGGGCCAAGTGCAGATGGTGATGAGGTCAGAAGAAACATATGAGGTGAAGAAAGTCTTATAAATTGGGCTAAGAACGTCAAGCTTTATCCTATGCAAACAGTGTGAGAGTAACAAAAAGAGAGTTTTTTGATGCACTGTGCAGATGAAATGGATAGAAAAGGGAAGGAGGGAAAACCCCATGGAATCAGAAGTGGTGCTTTTCTCTAAAAAGTTGGGGAAGGCTCTGGGAAGAAGTGAATATCTGATCCCATCCCAACTGGGTAGGAGAGGGCAATTGAGTGCTGGAGAAGAAAGTGTCACTACATAAACAGGAACCTTCCAGAGGAGAAACACCTTTGCCTCCAGAAGTTACCAAGTTAGATAAATGAACAGCTGGACATGTGAGGCAAAGAGCGTGCTTCCTCCTGTAACTAATTTATAAATCTGGTGCAATTCCAATTTTAAAAAATCCAGCACAACATTTTATGGAAGTTTTCCAATCACTTCCAAAATGTACTTGAAAAACTGAGATAGAACAATCATGGAATAAAACAATGATACTGTTTCTCTTAAATATCAAGAAAAAATTGAAGTGTTAAAACTTTGGTGTAGAGGAAGGTTTGACTGTACATGTGCATGAAAATGTCATGACAGAACCTATTAATTTGTATGGATAATACATGTTGCAATGGCTAATTTGGTTGTCAGCTTGATACATCTGAGAAACAAAACCTCAATTATTGAATTGCTTTTGATAGATTGGCCCTTGGGCATGTCTGGGGTCTTATTTTTTTTTTTTTTTTGATTAGCAATTGATGTGGGTGGGTGGGGCAGCCCACTATGAGTAGAACCATCTCTAAACAGGTTAGGCCTGGATAAGAAAGGTAGCTGACTGTAAGACTGAGAACAAGTGGGTAAGTAGCATTTCTCTTTGGTTCCTACTTCAAGTTCCTGCCTTGCATTGCTGCCTTGGCTTCTCTCTATGATGGACTATAATTTATAACATGAATAAACTAGTTCCTTCTCAAGTTGATTTTTGGTCGTGTTGTTTATCACAGCAACAATAACAGCAACGAAAAAGACATGCCAGAGAGATGTTAATAAAAGACAAATACTACCTGTATATTTCTTTGTTAAAAATAACCCCAACAGACAAGTAGGAAAAGGTAAATTCTAGGTGCTTTGGAACAGAAAAACATATCTATAAAATATACAAGACCTCATTTCCTACCAGAGGAATGATTCCAGGTAAGATGGTAACCCTGTGCTTCTCCTACCCATGCAGTGGGGAAAACCCAGAATCAGAAGAGCTCTTTAGGGATGGAGGCCCAAAAAAGCATTTCCACTAGTTGGTAAGAGGCTGGATCATACATTCTTTGGCAGCCTCTGATGGTGTTGAAGGTGAGATTCCTCTACAACTTGGATAATGGCTTTGATCTTATACCACGTTGTCTCAGACTGTGCACTGGGACATTCCTGACCGCATACATCTGTAATAGTAAAAATAGAAATGACCCAATGATACACTTCAAAGTATAGAGTGTTTCTATAGAGTATCCTTGGGCTACTATGTGGCAATTATGCCAGTATGAATCTGTCTTGGAAAAGGAATGGTTGGTGATAGCAGAAGGAATTTGGAAATACACTATGAAACATGTACATCAGTCCTGAGGATTAAGGGTAATGATTTTGCTCTATGTTTATCACATGTTT